>JAXGGS010117756.1:13378-23724 GCA_035585475.1 Armandia brevis
CTCGCCGGGCGAGCGGTTGTTTCACGTGGAGGAGATGGCGACGTGACCCGGCGACCCCTGCTCGACATTCAGCTTCCCCCTCCACACACACACACGGGCAGGAGAGATGCGCAGCCTTAATTTATTAGCCCTAGTGCCCACTTATAATCACAACACCGAGGCAGCCACACCGAGTGGTGGCCAGTACCTGACAACCGCAGCGGACATTAGCCACAGATTAAAGACGCATTTGGTGATTAAAAGTGGTGTCGGCGCGAAGACCTTCATGTCGACCCTTTGATTCACCTGATAACATTGAGGAACCACGCTGCGGCCTCGTTTCCCGCAATTTCTCCATTATATGTCACTCAATAAAATAGAGACAACTAATTTAGGATATTGTCTGAAGCGACTAAGCAGCCTTAGCGCCATTGAATGCGGCTTATATTATAGGAGTAGGTAGAGCGATGGTGGCGGGAGCGAGCGCCCGGGGCTGTTTTCTCCACGCACAGACAAACCACCGCTCTCCGGAGAGCTCAGCCACCGGCAGCCTTCTAACGAGCCAACTCCGACCCGCCGAGACGCAAAATCGAAACCCATTTTATTCGACTTGAATTTCAAATTTAGCCGGGCTGCCATCTTCTTGTTACAACTTAACTTGGATTGAAGGTTAAGCGAGGCTATAATTGTGAGAAATTCTTGCCGATTCGTCTCCTGTGGGCGAGAGGGGGGGAGGGAGGCGGTATCGATCGAGCACCGAGTCTGAGCCCGGCTGCCGAGCATGAGGCCGGGGAGGGCGAGAACCAAAGCAGGGATATTGAAGTCATGTCAAAGACCCAACAGGTTAGGCGAACTCGGCTCGCGAATCAAGCGAAGGAGAAATAATATTGCTATCGACTTGGAGATTGTCAACAGAATGTGATCAGAATTCGGGCATAAAGCGTTCTGTGGCTGAATAGGGGGCGATAATTGGTCGGGAGGATAACTCCCCCTAAGTTGATTGCATATTTACTGGAAATAGATTGTTGCTTTTACCGCGGCGAGGGATCAAACAAAGAGATGCAAGAAATAATCAGTCACCTCGGGAATTGCGCGGATTAGGCCACAAATGGTTTTCAAAAAGCGCGTTTCATGCCATATCTGTAAGCTGCGAGCATTGAGCGGGGAAAAATGGGCGCCTCGATGTTCCAGCACGTTAAAATGACAGGCGAAATATCGTGATTAAACCCGGCGGCAGTTTTCACCTAAAGGAGTTTATTTGAAAGGGGAAATGCCAAGTACGCAGATCAGGGCTAAGAAGGAAAATGAAGTTAACATGTATGAAAGACACGAATGTCAGCTTCTTTTCTGCGGGCGTTTTCTCGTCGGTAACGTGCACGTGATTCTCGATCGCGGCGCAAATCGTCTCAATAAGATGTAAAATAAAAGGCGCCGAGATGAAAAGGAACACCAAGAGACACAAAGCGACAATTGATAAACGGGCGTCAATGATTATCAAAGCGTGATTATTCTCACCGCTCACAATTAGATTAATACGCGATTGAAGATATGCGCCCATCTTTACAAGTGCGGGTTAAGGTAAAAGAGCAGCACAGAAAAACCACCATCAACCTCCACCCCGGCCCTTAAGTGTGCGCCAACATCAACATCAGCAGCATAAATAAGGCGGCTTACAGCCTCGTCGTTAAGTGGCAGAAAAATTGAATAATAACGCTCTTTTCTAGGCGGGGATCAGATGCACGCACCTGTACGGGTCCGTATCTGGTGAGATGCTTCATTAGAAGAGAGTATTACACAACCGCCATCAAATCACCGCACTTCACACCCGGAGCCGAGCGGGCATTTGCCGAAATTGCCTAAAATGCATATTTTTGCATGACTCGTTCTGACAGCTGCGCCGAGCTACAGCGGAAATTTTAACCTTTTGCCATCCAGCCGGCATCACACGACAGGGCTGAATTTATGAGGTGTCCCTCACGAGAGGCAGCCACTTTAAAATGGTCATAGCGCTCCATCGGGAGCCGATGGGAAAGCCGCTTAGAGGGCTGGGGTCAGGGGGCCAACGACGCTAAGAGGTGGGGTCGCAGAGGGCACGGCGAGGCAGGGGTTAAATACTCTCTAAGTAAAGGGGCGGTTAGTCGACTAAGTGGGGCTTTAAAACATGATAATTTTAAGAGTTTGTAAACATCGGCAATTTTAAAAACACGCGAAGGTATAGAGTGCGGACAATGTGCTGGTGGTCGGAGACGGGTGGCCGGAGAAGGGTGGACTTCACGGTGTCCACTCCTGTCCGCCTATACCCCAGTGACATCAGTGTACATATAAACGCCTCCGACTTCACTTGCAAAAATGCACAAGTCTTATTTATTTTCGCATAATTCATACGAAACCACCGGGGAAAAAAACGGCGCCTTTTATCTACAAGTGCCTCGGTATATCCCTTTGAAGTCTCACTATGAGTTCAAGTTGTCGTAATCAGCGGGGCCATTAAACAGCACCAATTTTGTAAGCCCGGTAATTGCTGGAAATCCTGATATAATTAGCGGAAGAAGCCAATGGCTCTTGGCAAAATGTTAGCTGGCGGAGATGAATGGAGGGAGAAACTCGGCGCTGGCAGCCCGGCTCTTTGTTTGATCACCGTGATAAACCGAGCAAGTAATTTATCGCTACACATTGAGGATATTAACCTAATGGCGATATTAATTTGATAGGCTATCGACGAGATGAGGCTTATTACAGGTAGAATTAAGCGCGGAGAGGGGATTATCCGCGGCGCGCCCGGCTGCTGAGACTGGGGTGGCCAGGGGGAGCCGGCAGCGTGGACGCAGCAGACAAACGCAGACGTGAGGTGTCCTCTGCCATTCACGCGCTAATTATAATCACACACGTCGTGCGGGGATGATGATTCAACTCTCCGCGAGTATCCGAATCCTCCTCCTTCTGCCCGCGACCGGATGAAATAGTTACAGCGAGAGGGGGGATAAGTAAAAATCTAATTACAGGCTCATTGTCAGTTTTCAGATTATGTTGGTTACAGATTTGATGCGTTTTCAATAAGGTTGATGATTTTATTAAACCTGAAGGACATACCTTGAAATGCCATGTGATATTCCATTAAAACAGCATTAATTTTCACTAAAGTGTCTCTTCTGGAGCAACTGGTTCAGATAAAATGAATATGACTGGGGCTTTGGTCATGTTGAAACATGATAACATGTTTTTAAATGGGTTTATAAATTTCATATTAATTTCGTATTACATCTTGAAGAGCACCAGGTTTCCTTAAAGCAGGCAATTATGTTGTCATATCGCCTTAAGATATCACGAAGCCCGACAGGAGGGCGTTTTAGCCGGTGAGAGGCGAGAATCGAGAAAACTGCGGTCTTTGTCACACGTAGCTGCCCGCCCGGCGAGTCATCGCTTAACGTCCTTGTAGTCTGACGAGTTTGCCTTCCGTGATATTAGATATAGGCCTGGCTTCCTGCTCTAATCTCTTCACGCCTGTCATCATCCCCAATAACACCTAGCAAATGATTCAGAGCCCTGTCAAGGGCGGATGAACCACCACTCTGGGGGGAAGGGGGGGGGTGCATGGGAGGCTGGGGATGTAGACCGCGCCAGGCAATCTGCTGCTGTCCACGGACACGTACATGTACTAGCTGTCCCCTGTCTATATAAGTGATAAATGCGCAGAGGTCAACGCCGCACCTCTGGATCCACCGGCGTCAAGACCAGGAATTATTTCTGTCATTTCAGCACTATGTCGCTGGCGATTGGCAAACAAGCGGAAGGTTAGAAATGAAGAAAGAGCAGGGAGGGCATTTAGAGATGGCAGGAAGTGCGGAGCTTTCATCGCTTTACGCCGTGCTTGCCTTAAAAGGCTGCATCAATTTCGCTATCACGCGGACTTCAAATTAATGGAGGGAAAAATGCTACATGATGGAGGAGCCGGCTAAATGAGAAAAAAGTCCCACTTTGATATTACAGGAGGAGAGATGGGTTAATAATGGCGATTTGGTACACAAAACAAAGCATTTTTTTATTTTAAAGGATTGGAATATTCTTTGAACAAAGAATAATTTCTCCTTTATTCTGATCAATTACATTGTTGACTTACAATACGTTTATTATATGATGACTCTATAGCTGTAGCAGAATTAATTTTGTCATTCGTTTTCATTTATCAGTTTATAAAATAGACCGGAAGTGATAAAAAAATCGGCAGATTTCTTATTTGTCAATGATGTGTTTTAAAATAGAACACCTCTGTTCAAGTCTTTATTTCAAACAACCGATATGGAATCATTTTTTGTTGGCGTTTAAACGGGCTATTCCCTTTTTTGGCATATTTTTATGCCGAGGCGCCCCTTCCTGACCGAGGCAAGCGCGTGTTTTTGGCCTTGTCAGTCTGAACCCTAAATCGGAAGTGGCGTCAAGACGCTCGACAACAATGTCAACACAGACATTACCGCGGACTGGAAGCGGTTAGTCCCTCTAATTGAACCCGCTGAATATTTCATGGATTGCAGCGTAGACTGTGAGACGCTGGCGGGGAAGGATCCACTCGGCGCTCGCTCCCGGGTGTTTTTTACCGGCCGAGCTCTCTCGCTCTCGCGGAGAAAGGAAGTAAAGTATCGCGAGAGTGTGATAAATCACTGCGGTTAGAGTTAGAGAGAATATAACAATGGCGGCGGGCGGAGGTGTGGAGCTAGAGCGGTGGCGAACATTCGCCCGTCTCGCGCAGACACGAGGATCCGCCCCCCAGAGACGGCGCTGCCAGCGTTCGGAGTCGTCTGCTCCTTGTTTATGGCTTCATTATGGAGGCAGAGCATCCCGTAATGTCCTCCTAATGGTCGTCTTAACTGACAGCAAAATTATTGCTCCTCTCAATTAGTTGATAGCTATAAATTTTCTCTTTTTAATCAATTGTGGCCCTAGAATGCTGCCTCGGCTTGGATTTCACACAGCAACGGCGAATTAAGGAGTTCGTCCTCCCATTTATGGAATGAAATTGCATACTAAGCTCTCGCCTCTTTCCTTTGTACATAACTAACAGCAATATCAGGGGTTATTACCGAAACGCAGCGTCATCAGTTTGCAGCATCTCCTCCCTATTCATATCCCCCACCCTCGTTTATTTAAACTCGCGCCTATTAAAGTAATCACGGCACTTATTCGTCAGGCACCTCATGAGCGGGCCTCGCGGATTCTTTTCATTATCACCATTTGCAAGGAAATGAGCTCTCCTGGTATTTATGTATAAAGTGTTACAAAGAGCCATAATTCATTAGCGCGTTTGCTGTAGGGAGGCGCGCGATTGCGACTCAGTGAGGTACCGGCGCATCGCGGCGCAGGAATAATAAACCCTTTCACCGCGCGCAGCACGTGCTCGTCCCGGCAAATCACCGCCGCCGCTGTTATTTTAATTTGAAAAAGTGTTTTCTTTTCATCACAGCGACAATAATAGAATTATTGACGATGCGCTTGTTAGCCGCCCGGGCTCTTTAATGTCAAAGTAATCGAGATAGTTGCGGAACCTTTGCACTGCTGAGATTGCGTCTAATAAGGAAAATGTGCGACTGCGGTCGGGTCCTTTATGTCTGCCTCGCGGCATTGTCACATGTCGGCTTGATACTTAATTAGTTCGACTTACAGAAGCAAACCTGGCCATACGATGCGAAATTGGTATCCTACCACGCCAAGCAAATTTGTGTTTTCACAAAGACACCTCGCAGAAGGCCTCCACGGAGCCTGCAGCATCGCACACCTCCTGATCTGACGACGCATGCGCAGCAGCCAACACCGGCACAGAGGCGCTGCTCCCTGTAGAATAATAGCTCGCAGCGAAACATCATTAAATTGTTGCATTCAAAGAACAAATTGCTCTTGATGGGAAAACTTCAAATATGATGCCGCGTTTGCGCATTTTTTGAGTTGTGGCTGGCAAATCTCGAAGAGAATCGCTTAAGTGTAAACCCAGGGCGCTTTGGGAGCCGACCCCGCCATCATGCGGGGCTCCCCACAAAGGGGAACCAATTTGTCTGAAATAGAAGGTTCTGCAGTTCATAATGCGGGCTGTGATTGAATAAAAGTCTAGTGCGGATCATGTATCACACTTGTGTATATCTTTATGGGGGCTTCTTAGCGGCATAATCTGCGCACAAATTGTCTCGGCTGCCTATAAAGTTTCCCCGGCCATTACCTGCTTAAAGGCGCTTCACCGACAAAGCCACGCTCCTTTCCACCAGCATAAAGACCATTCCATGACACCGGTATAAAACTACAATGAAGACAGATTCTTAAACCCGAGCGCGAATGTTAGAAGCTGGCGTCTAAGAAATTGATCCAGCCAGTAACAAGACTGTTTTGACATAACTGCCTGCGATATTGCCATTTCTTTATCTGCCGGCGCTTTCCACGGCTTATTACTCCGCTTTGAAAGTTGATCTTTGCCTCGGTCGCCATTCCTCAGGCTTTACGCGGCGCTGCCTGCTTTCTTACCGCCAAATTACCCCGGCGTAAATCACCATATGAAAGCGCCTCGTCTTCTGACAGAAGAGAAACAATAATAATTGCCTAGCTTTAAGATGAATTACTCTGATGAATATTTCAGCGGCGGTAGTAAATGTTTTTTGAAAGGGCGGATGTTAAGCTGAGTAGTCACAGGAGCGCTCACAATCGGTAATGAGCTCACTGGGAGTCGCGCGCGGGCAAAAAGTTTCATCATCATCATCAGCATCATTCGCGTTCTGTGTGTACATGTATAAAAGCCGCCATTCATCGGCGTCTCGCGGGGGCCCGAGAACTTGACTCGCCCGAGGGGTTTATACCGAGCTAAATATAACAAACAAGCTCGACGTGTTTTTAACCCCCGGATGAAAAGACCGTGCGCCTAATTGTTTGCTCAGCGCGTGCGCTTTTTATCGGGTGCAATTCATTCGAACAGGCACGTAAGGTGCACACAATGGGCGAAAGGTGAGAGAAAAGATTGCGCGAGTACGGCATTGATGACAGCAAATTATGCGCACACCTACTAAATGAACAAGATAGGAGAGGGGCCTTGGATGAGATCATACAGATAACACGCGGAGACTGAGGGCTCTGGATGAAGCATAATATCCCATCTATTGCCTCCTCGGCTAACAAGCTTGTTTCGCCTAGCTCCTGATTAATATGAAAGACCCTTTGCCAGGGAGCGAGGCCGGGGAGAATAGATACGCGAAACAACGTGACAGAACTAAAAAATGAGGTCGCCAAAATTCTAAATCAACAATCGTTAGCATTTATCGGATGGAGGGCGCGCGCTGGTTGTAATGATGCGGTGGTCGACCGGTCTTGTTAAGGAGTGATTGATGAGGATGGGGGGTGGCTCTCTTTGATGAGGGTCCGTCTGTTAAAGCTTTGTCGGTCTGTAATCCACAGGGACGCGACAAATGATCGTATTAAACATGGGGTTTTAGCTCTGACGATCCTGCCCAATACGCATCGCAAACAAAGCCATGTAAAATGTCACCGGTTTATTTCAGTTGGTTGGTACATTTTATCAAAGATGACGTTATGGGAATATTTTTCAATAGTAGATTTATCAATTGATTTCATTCATAAATGTCTCTATTGAGACTCGAGTTTTATCAATTGAAACGAATAGTATTTGCCAGTTATGTAATTTACAACCACGATGTAAGAGTGACATCATCAGAATTAATTACCTGAGGAAGGACAGAACAACAATCGGATGATTATTCTATCATCATTGTTTTGTTATACTTTTAGTCGTGCTTTCCTCAGAGACAGAACCTGTAAGGTTTAACAATTGAATGGTTATTGTATCATCATAGTTTTGTTAAACATTTAGTCATGCTTTTCCATAAACTTTAATCGTCTGACGCAGCATTGGGAGTGTGTGCTATATATAATGCAACTTTTATAAATCGATCTTTTATATAAATTCCACCGGTGTCCTCTCGATTATTTAGTTTCCCGGAGGATGACGACATATTTATCAACTACCTGGCGTCCATGCGTGGCTGACATAAATCTATTCTCTTTCTAACAAGTAACGCTGGAACAATAGGTGTCTTTTATGCAATTTTAAATAAAAATAGGTTTCTGTGTCATTAGGCCGTAGTTGCGAGATTTTGATACAGTTTCTCGAGTGCACTAATCCAATCTGACCTAGAAAATCAGCAGCGAATATAAACATAACTAAATAGATGGGCACGCATGGACTATGGGCACAAATGAAAATACTATAAGAAATGTTCTATATGATATTAAGGTCATAAAATTAGCTGTGAACATGTATGCGTTGTTGCAATTCCAGTTGACAACTTTGCTCCAGTTTGTTTATTTAACTTGAGTGTCATTTTGAACTGAGGAACGAGTTGAGTTTTTTAATATTGCATGACTGGACGGTGTCATCATCATCGTCAGAGGACTAATTATCCGCGAGAAATAAACCTGTTCGTTTAAGGCTAGGTGAAGTGGCAGAGATTGGAGTTTGATGAAGTCCCCCACTCTGCGCACTCTCGGGTGGCAGCTGGCCTCTCACCGCTCCGCCGAATCACGCCGCGTTTTGTACCGGCCTAGGGAGCCGTGAAATGAGGTGGGCACTCCGCTAACCCCCCTGCCCCCTGTTCGCGGGTAATCTCCAGTAATTCCATTGTACCGAAATCATCACGGCGCGCAAATATTTTCATAAGCACTTTTAACACAAGCATTTAGCTCGCGCTTCAAATTAAACGTAATCAAGTGAGCAGAAGAATTGTGTCCAATATTTTCTGATCGTCGGGGCGTGACCCATGAATTCTTTATTGAACATGGTAAACTTTAATGAAGTGTCAATTACGTGGCCATATTGTTAGGTAAATAGCGGGTGTTGGGGGATGCTGGGGGCTGATGAGGACGATGAGAGGACAGAAGAAGGGAGACGATCAATGGGTGGTGCAACTGTCCGCGTGTAATTGATTCGTCAAACTCGATTTGAATCCTGCTGTCTTTAAATTGCGGCCTGCCCGAACAAAAACAGACAATGAGACAGTATGAAAGTGCGACGCCGTGTGAAACCCGTCTCGCCTCTCAATAAGATCTCTTATATTCACCTTTATATAAAACCTCTTCAGCGTTTACCTGATTCGCTTCACCCATGTCAAGTGTAAACGATATCATTTCGCTTTTAAAACTCAGGCGAACGGTGAGAAAGCTGCATGATTGTAGTCGACTGGGGAACCAGATTCTGAATTCTGACATGACACTACTCACACGGTGAGAACTCTTCCCGAGTAACAACGACGCAGCCACCGACTCCTCACGCGGACAACAGAACATAAGCAAGCCGCGCTAGTTAGCCACAGAATACATGAGCCCGGTACCCCGCCACAAACGATGTCATGTATTTTCTGCACGCTCTCCTCTTTCACGTGCCTAGCTCCGAGCTGGACTCACGTTAAACGCAAGTGTGGCATTGACAGGTCTTGCCGTAATGATGCATTAAAACCTGATACGCGGCGATTAGCATCAAGCTCGCCATTTAAAACATCGTTATGAACCCCGGCTGGCCGTTACCAAACGCCCTAAGTTCGCTAATGTATTACCCGCAGTTTATCGTTTCGCTCGTCAAATTCCTTGTTTAAGGCATAAACAGAAGGAGGGTGCTCTTTATCCCCGTGTCATCTCTATACCCCGGCTACACCCGGCCATGGATGTCGTCCTAGGCGAGGTGACACTTAATCTACACTTACAGTCTGAAACCGGGAGGATGCTCGCGATGTAAATCATCCCAGGGAGCCACAACCTTTTTATAAGCGTTTTACAAATCATCCTCAAAATAGCTCAACGTGGTCTTAGTAATCTAAGTATGTTTAGATGTGCTTCGAAATTAATCTATCCCGCTTGCTATAGGACTAAGTGTGGTAGTCTTTTGACTAGTGTGAGCACTTGGATGATTTTATGTGAGGTAATGTGAACATGTACATGTATATATGTAAGCGAGGCCCGTGTTAGTACCCGTATAGCGTTAATTAGGTCACGAGCAGTCTCCACCATTTATTGAGCCGCAACGACCGGGTTTACTCGCGAGGCTCTTACTAACATTTAACACGGCGTACATCTCCTCCGCATCCCGGCCTCCATCATCATCGCAGTGATTTGTCAACGGGTTAGCTTAACACCCGCGGCGCCAGTTTCAGCAGCTCCCCATCACCCCCGCCTGCTCCCCGCATCTGTGAATAACTGCGAATGTCAGAAGCGGGTAGTTTATTCGCTTTTCCTCCGCACACCGGACCAACGTGCCACGTGGTAATGAGGCGAATTAAGTGCGGCGTTTTGTCGGTGGAGGCCAGTGACACCTGTCCAGCCTCAGCAGCCTC
>JAXGGS010117757.1:7461-19459 GCA_035585475.1 Armandia brevis
TTATATAGTATATACCATCTGCCGATATAGCCTTTATGCGAAAGAGCTGACATTCATGATGACGGGTATTTCATAGTTCTCGTTTACCTAGCTGTGAATGTCCACGATGCATATCATTAGACATGATTTTCGCACCCACCCCATGAAAACGGTCTGCTTGAGGTAGCGTACTAAAACATGCGAAAAATCAATGCGGCTGCCTCCATGTTTATACTTGATACAGCCTTTTACAATAACAAATGCGGGTGATTTTCATTTGAGTTGATATTTTATTATGTTGTAATATTTTGTACTGAATTAACACGACAAAGAAATGATGCTCATCACGCTTGTCATTTGTTTGCCTGTATCGAATTAATCTGTTTAAATCATTGTATACTTTTTATATATTAAAGAGTGACTCGAGGATGAGCCATCAGCCGCTCGGGAGGCTGCCCCCACTACAGGCTATAGGAAGGGTACAGAGCGTGGACCTGGAAGATCCACCAGATTTTGATGAGGATGACGTAGACCAATTTCTTAACACATACGAACAAGGAGGGGAACGACCTCAAATCTATTATTTCGAATTAGAACACGCTCGATCTACTGCAGATGCTCTGGAACAGACGTTCAAAATCTACAACCCAGGTAACCATACGAGTAAGCGATCTAGCGAGAATGCCCCAGGCTTCACTCACTGTAAACATGGATCAGTTCTCGGCAAGAAATATGGTCAACTGTGTGACCTGATAGCTACAAGAGCCCGGCTACAATTAATACGAGATTATACCTCGCGAATCAATGCGGCCTCCATGTTTGTGAAGGATTTGGAGAGCGTTACACGAGAAGAGTGTCAGACGTGGTACGGGATCAGCCACAATTGTCTGACGGGGCCGCCCGAAACTAAACTCGAATGTCTGAGCGCAATTTGTGAAGACCTTCGGGTGCACATGAACCACTGGAATTCAATCAAACAGCTCATCCACACCGACAAGTGGCTGAGAACGCTGCTGCCCTCCCTCTGCACAGAAATGGACATCGTACGGCAAAAACTGGCCCATCTACGCAATATTGCCATGTGGTGGATTGATAGACTCATCCATGTTGGGTTTAGGGTGCTAGCTCACTGTGACCCCGAGAGACTTGGGCACGACGCCCTGTGGAGTGTTACTCGTGGTTTGGAAGACTTTAATAACATTGTTATGGAGGTGAAAGTGGAAAACCAGCATGAGATGATGAACCCTCTCCGACAGGCTATGTTGTTTCACAGCGATAGCTTACCGACAACGTATTGCTCAAGCTTAAGCCTAGCTTGCTTCAATCCTGTTCAATCAAATTCTATGAAAAATCTCGGAGAGAGTTTAAAACCCATACCATTTGCGAGAGTACTCAATCTACTGGCTAGTGAGAGGGCTAAGTACGCCGCAGCTTCCACTCAGGAATTTTTCACAACGAGTGAAGAATACCTGAACATATTACTGAGAGATAAACAGTCAACCTTCGCATGGGTGGAAAACCCAGAGAGAGGCAAAGCCAAGACGGGCACTGAAACATCTGATTACCATAGTGCCACTGGAAGTCGTGCTAGTGTCAGTACCGCACTTCTAAAAGTGGGCAACAGTGTCGCGCCTGACTTATCAAAACTACAATCTCCTCTTAGCGAGTTCGCGAGACGTGAACAAAATTTTGCAAACAAATTCCTGCAGATAGTATGTAATTCGACCAGTTTGCTCAGAAAGCCAAACACCTCTGGTTTTGGCCAAAGAACTAATCCCGCAAGAAAGTCCCAAAGCAATAATGCTTCCCGTGTTAGTAAATCCAGCAGCACCATCCGCAATCAAGATGAGGAGTCGACTCTGAGCAAGTCTGACCCTAAACGTAAAAGTGTCTCCTGGGGGGATGCGGCCGAGGTGACCATAATATCACAACTCACTCAGAGATACGTGGACCTTTTATGGCAATATTTCGGTAACCACATGTTTGAGTTCCTGCAGAATCCAATATGGGGAGGGATCTGTAATACCCGAGATCATTTAGGTAATGCAGTACTCGTACCAGACTTAGGGGTCATGCTTCTGGTGCGCATGATCCACCAAACATGTTTAAAAGGCAAGGCATACTTTCCCAATATCTCATTTCACGAGAAAATTCATGGTTTTGCTATAATCCGGTATGTATGTTTTATTATATTATTATTCATTGCCTTTTACAGATATATTTCCTTCTGGTGCAGTAATTAGTCTTACTTCAGTGGCCAAGCGTTTGCAGGTTAACGCGGCATGGTCGGCATGGGACGAAGGTAATTCTGATGATCATCGACTTTATATTGTATAACGTAGAATTGACGTAAGAGCAATTCATCTCATTATGTGCGTCTGCTCGACCGCCAGTTTTACGCAAGCAAATTACATTAAACAGCAGAGAATTAAATTAGCTTGGGATTAATGTGTGTCGTTGTCAGTCTCTTGTCACTTTTGCATATTGTAACCACGTGATTATATTGAGATGAGTGAGACACGTCCTTAATGTGTGCCCCTTTATGTGCTCTTCTTACAGCGTACTGTGCTGCTCTTGCCAGCCGGGTGACAGACAAATGTCAAGCAACCCCTCTAGCGGAGTCAGATTATGCCACTAAGACAGCCAAACTGCTAAGGGATGCCTTCCAGCCACTGCAATCTGTACTCGCTTCCCTTGATCTACAGGAAATAGAAAATTACAAAGGTTAGCCCATTGATGGTGCATTTGTGTATTATTAAGAATTCAGAATTAGAACTGTACAAATATCTTATTTTTGCCCTGTGACTCATGGTGTTAGAACTACCGGCAATCAATAATAGTCATCACCGAGAAATTGATATACGTTTAAATATCAAAGCAGCAAGCGAAAGACGATCAATAATGGTGTCTTTAACAGGACCTATATTCATCCAGCATGCGTCGATTAAGTAGATGTTGACAGGATTAGCTCACCCTGTATATACACCTGTAATAACACTGAACCAAAGCCCTACCTTAATGTCCTTACAATATTGTTACAGTTTTCATTGTACATTTCTTAGTCGCCAATGAATCTCTCTTAAACTGGCAACTTCTTGGGGGAGCCTATTATTAATTTTTGATTGTTTATGTTCCCCACTAGCTGGTCAAAACAACAACAAAGACAACACATTATCTTTACTGGTTCCCACTCTCGAGCGTCTATCTGTGACATGTGATTGTTCCACAAAATGGTGCCATACCAAATCTAATCAATTCCTCTCTGCCTGGTCTCTCGGCTCATTTTTGCTGATCACACTAAGTGATTTGAAGGTAAACATAATTTCCTGTACTCAATGCACTAAAGCACCACTAGATTGTTTCGTTATCGATATGAGTGAACACACACATCGCATTTTTATCAGTGTTTTACTTTGTTTTGGTTTTTTTGCCAGATACTGGGAGATGAGACTAAGCTAGCCCTGAGTTCATGTCAGAATGTTTGTATGACTGATGCAGCCAGCGGGCCTCTAGTCGAGGTTCAGATGCACGCCCAGCTAAGCTTCATGTGGCAACATCTCAATTCCCTTAACGCTCATATGCAAAGTCTATCAGGAGCTGTCATTAAAAAGTTCTTGGAACACTGCTTCGCCCAATCCAAGGATTATTTTGAAGATGAAATGCCAAACGACAAGCGCTGGAAGAAAAAGAGCAGTCAAGGTTGGTGCACGAACTTTAGATCTTGCTTAAGGACCAAAAAAAATTGCCAAGCGCAGATGGCTTTGCTGTTAAATGCACATTGGTACTTGATGAACAAGTGTGGAAATTCACCATTCGATAGTATATTTGTATTTACTTTTAATTTCAGACTTACCATCTGAGCACAATAGTTATGTGGAACATGCCATGGATAGCCTGATCGAGCCCATAGTCAGTGGAGTTGACAAATTGAAGAGCACTTCTCACATCAGTGCTATATCAATTGGAGTGAAAGCAATGTGTGATGCATGGACCGAGCATATTCTCAAAAAGCATATCAGATTTAGGTACAAAAGAAATTTGCTTATTGATTTAACCATTTTCGATGCTATTTTGCGTAGCACATGCACCGGTACAAGTA
This sequence comes from Armandia brevis, assembly GCA_035585475.1. Lineage (NCBI taxonomy): Eukaryota > Metazoa > Annelida > Polychaeta > Opheliidae > Armandia > Armandia brevis. The sequence continues at coordinate 11,540 of JAXGGS010117757.1, forward strand.
CGTGTATATCTAGAAGTACATGTATAACACTTCCTCTTTTAGTCTTTATGGTGCATATCTATTGGAACTTGACTTCATGTACGCCAGGAACTGGCTGAGCGATCATATCCGAAACTCGGAGGTCAAGCAGAGTATTTTGTGCCTTGACGCGTTCAAAAATCTTATGGGTATAGTATGTCTGCTGAAACGTCAGCCACGAGGAAGGACACCGAGCAGGCCAAGGGATAGATCAAATAAGGAGGACAGAAGTATGTGTATGTTATCGGCCACTGTCACAGGCACCGTTTTTTGCTTGTTAACTAACTACATGTATGGTTCACTCGCTCTCACATACCGGTACACACATTTACCCACTTTATCCCCGTATACATATTCCAGAAAGAAAATTCAAAATTTCACATTTTGTAATATTTAAGGGCCCATTTTGCCTGATTATTTTATCTAACTACATGTATGTCTGTGAGAGAGACCTTGTGCGGTTTGTATTACTGTAGATATCCTCTATAAGGCGCCCCTCTATAAGGCGGTATTCGCGATAAGGCGGGTCTAGCGTGTCCCCCGATTTAGACCGAATAAGACGTTTTCTTTACTTGTCCCCCGATTAATCACTTATAGCGCGGGTTGACCAAAAGTAACATGTTTTGTACAAGTGTAGTACATGCGCACTTAGGTATAGCGCGTACCGATATAGCACTGTTTTTTAGGCTTGTCCCCCGCCGACCGCCTTATAGAGGATATCTACTGTACTAATGTTGATAACATTTATTAAACATGAACGTCGGTTTGACCAAATGTTCAGGCATTGTCAGAAATATGATTATAACCTTTAGTTTTTAAATATTATCGGAGGATCACCTGGATTTATATGATCGTTAATCATTTAGTGCTTGATCAGATTACGACTTTTTGAAAATCTTATGCAAATTTACATGATGTGATGCTGTCATTGTTACTACGCTATACTTGCATGCATGTGAATGAAGCATGATAATCCTTCCGATGACTCCGTCGAGACTGACAATGAATTGTTGTGACATGTATGAATGCGCAACATACGTGTTTTTTCAATCATACATTTTTCCAGAACCCATTACATTATTTTGTAATAATGGGATACGCACGACTTACGATTTTATTGAAAATTTTGCGTATGACCAATATGTTGTATTAGTTCCGGTATAACATAATATTCTTTAGAAGAAAAGTTATCAATAATTTAAGCAGCAAACCCTTAAATATATGGTTATGTGTATTACTTAAGTGAACATATTTTCAGCTGTTATTACTTAAGTTTTTTTAATTGGCTGCTAATATTTGCTCCTTCCTCTCCCGTCGATTTGGATTATAGTTTACCAACGCGAGGATGGAAGTGAGGAAATAATATCAAGTCGGGAATCCTCAGACTATAGCTTGCATCAGCGTGGGTGTTTTATTATATAAACAAACACATCATTCTGTATCATTGCTTGCTCAGTGTGCATCATCTCGGCAATCGTTTCAATGTCGATCTATGAGACTTATGTGTTTTAATATATTCATTAACACGTTTCATATAGAAATTTACATTTGTTGTATTCGATTAAGATTTGCCTCCATTTCAATCATTTGACCCTGAGTTTCTGATTATTTCCACTGCTCACGCTGTATTCATCGGTTTTCTCTTACTTCTAAAACATGTGTTTTTAATTTCTGAGTACTGATTACATGTAGGGGTGGCTTTTAGTTGTTCTGAAGATAAAATTTGCCTTTCAACTGTAATCCCAGCTATTAGAAAAGCTCTTTTCGGAGCTAAGTTTATTCAGCTTAAGTAGATCATGATTATCTTTAAGCGTAGACATAGTTGCTGTCAGTATGATAGGATCATTCTAGATTCAATATTTTTTGAAACAATCGTTCTCAAATATATTTGAATAGACAAGTATTAGGGAAAAATCTTAATAACACGGGCATTTGTTATTATGTAACTACAAAATCCTGATAAACTTGTGCATTTATATATTCCACTTAAATTCACTTTTAACCGTTTTTTCTTCGGAGTGTCCTACTAAATATTCATATCAAGTTTGCAGTTATGAGTAGATGTATTGATGACCTGTTTGCATGTTACCTACGTGATTGTATGCACAGTAATTATTGACAGCACACGAGTACAGTTACAATATACATGTATCACTCTAACGGTACTTACCGGTAACAGCGGATAATCACCACTGTTTACAGTGACCCTTGTCAGAACATTTAGCGGTATACTTTTTGTACATTTACACTCTTCTTTCATTATATGAGAATAACTTTCAACTTATTGACACGTTTTGCATCATATTTTCAATCATACACAAGTTTCTTCCACGTTGCTTATAACTACCCTTTGGCATTATTTTCAGGCTGTGATGTAAGCGTCAGCAATACGAGCGCAGACAATTGGAGCAACGTCGGTGATCGTGGGCGCAATTCAGGCGGTGATAAAAGCGGTCGACAGTTAAATGGTATGACAAACATAATGGCGAGCGGATTTACAGAAGAAGAGCTAGCCAATTACAAGGTGCCAAAGATGGAGCAATGGCTTGCTTTACGTGTACAAGGCGGGGCTAGAAGCTGGCCCAAACTCCCCTCATGTTTTACCAACGCCAGTTCATGACTATGTGACTAATTAGGATATTCAAATTTAGGTTAGTTAGGAGATTCGACAATCAAAATTCATTGTTAAAGATAATCGGCCCGCTTGATATGCTGAATTTCATGACGTAGAATGCTCTACTTTTATACCTTATTCATTTTAAAGAGTGTGTATGGTATCAATAACTGGAATTTGACTTATATTTGTAAAATAGTCTCATTAGTTATTTGTTCTTGGCGAATAAAAATTGAGATTTTTTTATCGATAGATGTGGAACCAGTTGAGGTTGGGCAACCGGCTTCTTTAATATGAGTGGCTAGAGAAAGTGATCTTTTGATACAATTATTCTAATGAACCACTTTCAGCAGTTGCTGAATGTTGTAATTTCATGTTGAAATAGGTCGTGCATGAAGATGAGCTATAGCTTATATATTGTTGACAATTGTTAAACTCTCTTAATGAATTTTCAAAGCATTCTATCATGCGTGTTTTCAAAGTGATATTAATGGAATGTGCCATATCATACGAGAATTCTTGCAATCGTTCGTGAGCAATCAACACAATCAATTTGTACGCATGTGTGTCAATCTTTCTCCTTTACTCTTCTTGACTACTTGTTATCAGTGATTTGTTATACTATTGTCATAACTGCTAGCAACTAAAAGTGATGATATTGCTGATATCTTTTTAACTTTAGATATATTTCGGCGGTATATAGTCACATCGGATTCAGGGCATCCTAATCTGTACAGTACAGATTATTTTAGTACAAACTGGACGAGTTACTTAAATAAGATAACCGGAAGCATTTATGTATTGATCTTTATTACATTGAGTAATGATATTGGTGTTAACACTATTTATAACTAAATGTCACATTGAATTATTTATTATTGGTTGTTAGGAAAGTTGTTGTAGAATTACCGGTAGTACATATATGAAATTAATACTTGACAGCTTGTGATATTTGTATAGACTCGCACATTATTGAATTTTAAAAATGTCGAATTATTTAGGTAATATATCAAATTGTACGATAAAGTATTTGTAAAACAGATTGTACTGAATGTAATTATGAATATAGTCGTGACCGTGTTTAACTTAGCTGCACTATCAGCACGTATGTGACTATTACATGCACTTAGTCAACTGACATCCAGAATACTAAACGTATTTTTGGTAATTAATACTTGTGTCTCAATAAGTTCCTTTGTATCACATATTTTGTCCCAGCAAATATGAGGTGTGGTAAAGTGGAAGTCTCCCAATTGGATTATTAAGCGGAGCTTTTTCGAGTCACTTTAGAAATAGGGTCTGTTTGCTGCTTATGTCAGCGTAAGTCATAATTATTTTATAACATGGTAGAAAATCCACCTTTTCAATATTTGTTGATCTCAATCACATAATAAAATAGCGACTGTTGAGTCCTAAGTCATAGATTGATAGTATGGTGCTGGCATCCATTATAGAGCTATATAGTATTCGGTCTAATGTAATAGAGAACCACTTTTTATGTATGGCATTGACTGTGCGTCTTTTATTACACTGTCTTTGTCAGTGTCTGTGATGAAATATGCTGTCTACTTATTGTTATGTTGATTACATGTGAGTTTACTTTTGTTTTACCTGCATTCACCCAAAGTCGCTTTAATGTTGAACTAGAATTATTTTTACGACGTAAGTTGCTTACATGCAAGTTTGTCGCTGTTTAATGTAATCGCTACTACATGTACGTGCATTTCTTCCTATCCTAACTTCTGGAAAGCGAATCGGGACACGTTAGAATATTTTTTGATTACCATCTCAAGTAGTAGATAAAAGTTAGTATATTTTAGTGTGCCATTTGTAGTTGTATCGGAATAGGCCAATTTTCACTTGTTTTGTGGATGTTGTGCTTGTTGATATTCTTTTCTTTCGGATTTCTCAAATTGTGACAAATGTCTGATATTTATATAAATAAATAAACCAAACTTTACTGTTACACGAGGTACCTCTTATATTTAAATTAGTCAAACAAAATTATGCAAAACCAATATATTTGTCATTGATACGTTCCATCGGAATATTAGTTAAATAAGCAAATAGTACAGGTATAAATACATTGTATTTTAAATTCAAGAATTGATAATTACATGATAAGCGGGGTGAATTTGATCTGCCTCTATCGGCGTAATTACTTTCACGTATTATACAAATACACCATAACATGACATAATACAAAGATACTTGTAACTACTTTGTATACACATTCACACAATTAATGACACGTATAGTGTACATGTACTCTAAACATGATTTTACCGAGAAATGGAACGCTGATCTCACCGCAGATCTGGGTTGTCCATCTGTGGTAACCGGTTAACAAGTTAATCCTCATTCTCAGGTATAGTAGAATCAGTGTGTCCATTAACATCGATGATTGCATAATTCAAACTAGAGAGGGACAGGTACTGTCCTCTTATTTAGTCAGATCGGATATCGGTTATTTAGGTATTGGAACAGTTTACTTAGGTAACCGCTTAAGTTCCCTAGCTAACCAAATAGATATTCCAAGAAGTGTGGTGGCTCCTGACTGATGTGTGACTGCGAGGTGCACCGGCACGAAGGTTAAAAGAGTAGCGATTCCAAGGCTAATCTGTAAACAAGGATAGTTGATTAATAGAAGTCCTCCAAATGCAAGCAAAGCCATTCGGTTATTTGCAGTAATGGTATTAACGTGTTAACCGAGACTAACCTGAAGCATAGCCATCGCAGCTAAACAATTTGCTGCCAGCATGGCTCTAGGTGGTAGACCAGCTTGTCTGCATTTGTACCACATGGTAAGAACTGCTACTGCTGTCAGCTCACCCTGAAAGTAGTACGAAATAATTCGTAGCTATGCGCACGGTTGTAAAACCCGTGGGTGTTTACATTTACTAGTCAAGATAGTAGGCAGCTTACCAAATTTCGATGGTTGAATTGAACAGTTGTAGTGTTCTCGAAAATGTTTTTCCATTTCGGAGAAAAAGCCCAAAGATCATCAGGTATCCATTTATCAGCCATTTTTGGCCATGTATTGTACACTAGACCTGCGTCCAGTCCGGCTACAAAGGCACCTACAATAGTTGGATAATGTTACGACTGTGATCAACAGGTTATACATTGCTGAGAAATTATAATCAGAGTAATTGCATTAACATACCAGATACAGCCGTGAAGAACACCAAAGCCATGATTCCATGGGAATACTTTGCAAGTTTAGCCACTTGAACAGTGTTGGGTAACTTTAAAGAGAAATATACTCAATCAGAACGGCTGGTTTTAAATTAACTTGAATGATATTCTCTTACCCGACGTAATTATCGTGTCTGCCATTATAAAAAATGGTAAACGATGTTACACACTGCCATATTTATGATAGTGAGTCTATGCCTCACAAATTGCACATGTATTACGGGACCTTGGTAATTAATCATGAAACATAATGACTACCTGTTGAGGAGTTAACACATGAGACAGTCCCTGCCACGTGAAAAGGGTGAATAAAAGCATAGCAGATGACAGGTGGGATGCCAACCGGTACTGACTAACTCTTGGGATGTCCATGCTCTCTGGTTTTTCTTCCAACCCACTTTTCACCATATACCATCCCAACAATCCCTGAAACGAACACATTTTTTATTTGATTTAGTTGTTTGCCGAGTATTTTATATAAAATTAAGTCCATCTTATTGTTAATATGACTAGAAAATATACGTCTAATACATATAAGTACAAATATCATACGGCTATATCATTTATCAGTTCATTGCTTACTTATGTGCAAGTACAACATCGTAAATTTTCAATTGACTCACCTGGAATAAAATGAGACTGCCATAAATAGCAAGTCGAGGCTTCATGGACTTGGTTATCCATTTCTTTTTAAGGAAATAAAGTGCTGGAAGGGCAAACACGAGTCCGGTGGTTCTCCCCCACATACGGTGGAAATACTCCCAGAAGAATATATATTTAAAATCTGACATCGTTAGCTCTCTTTCCAGACTGAAAATAATACAATATGGTAAGCAAAATTGACAGTTGATATGGTTATCGAATGTGTCATTTACTTAGCACTAAGCTTACTATTTATACTCTGGAAATTGTTTATAACGCTCAAACTCTGCCTCCCACTCTTCTGCACCCCATGGTAAACCCCCCTTGATTGGATGCCAATCCGTCATAGACAAACCGGATTCTGTCAGCCTAAAAAACATATTAAATTATTACAAATCATTTCATATTGACATATATACTGTTTCTAGATCTCATTTCGAGATTGAGTGAGTATCTTATCATTATACCTGGTGATACCTCCAATACATATGGCCCCGAAACACATTCCGGCACAGCCAAGTAACCACCTTCCTACAATCTTTTGGGTTCTAGGGGTAATGGTTTCAGCTGCTTCAGTCGCAGTAAATCTTACTAGACCCTGCAGAGAGAGCGAAATTCATATGCCGTTAATATGTTTATTCTGGTTCCTGCTATGTTGTTATAACATGTTTGAGGTGAATATACATATATTAAATTAAATTGAAAATAATAATAATAATAATATCAATGATATGTACGGAAAGCAGGACATGACACTAGATGAACTAGTCTTTTAAATTGCATTGCCGCCTGGCACGACATAGACTTACCTTGCTCCTTAATCGGTTTGTAAGGGATGACCTCTGACATGTTAACGTGCAGAATCTGTTTGTGGAGTTCTAGAGGGAATACAAGGTGTGGAATTCTTGTAAATGTAAAGATACATATTAGAATCGAATAAAAATGTGCATATAACCAGTCCCGCGTCAGTTCTCAGTGTGAATGTAGGCGACCGTCCAGAAGCATCAATTTGATTTGATTTTGATTTTGATTCGAGTGGACCTACCTGGATTGTTCTGAGCAGTGGGCTATTTGTGTTGATTTGCCGGCTTCTAACTAATACTGCTGATGCTGAGCGCATCGCGTGGGCACATCTTAGCAGCATCTTGTAAGTTGTTAAGCTCGAAATGAGTAGAACATGAGGGAATACGTGCGGCTTGTATAATAAAAAACAAACACCAATGTGCTTATATATCACCGGAATCGGAAATGAAGGTTATGAAAACCTGCTGAGTAGTAAGCATATTTAGAAAATTAGAAAGTAGTTTGAGGGAGCCTGTTCCCTTAGCCGCAGAACCTACGGCTATACAGTTCCTGGTCAGGCTTGACAGGGCCCAATTACCATTTCCAATTTTAAATGTATGAATTCGCTTTACCGCAATACCTGTAGATGACATCAGATTGCCCCT
>JAXGGS010118201.1:0-19438 GCA_035585475.1 Armandia brevis
TGTCTGGTGTACCTGAAAAATCCACAATATTTGCAGAATCCTAGATAGAGCCTAATGTGCTATTTTATACTTCTAAGCGGGTACTCTCCTTGGAAGTACTCCCCGGGGCTCCGACTTATGAGGGTTTGTATGGAAACCAAGGGGTTCTTCATTTGGGAAACAAGGAAAGGGAGCTAATGGAGTGTGGTTACTTCGTCGATCACAATTTGTGTCGGGGTTTTATATTAATTTGTGGCGAGTTTTCCCCAAGGTAAATGGGCCCGCAAGGGCCCCTTGTCTGTTAACCTGACCCACGTTTAGGACCCCACGATCTTACACCAGTTAACTGTGAACAGGTTTATTATATACCATTAAAATTGTAGGATGGCAAGTTCAATTTATGCCTTTTGTTACAATGCTACGACCTATAACTAAATGATGTGTACCTGTGGTATGATCAATCTCGGAGCTAGTACTAGCGAAACATCCGAAGAGAAGGATTCCGGCTAACAATATTTCTGTGTTGTACTGCAAAGACATGATCAAACGTATCAGTAGTAGGGACACTATTGATATGGAACTGTCGGAAATTTCGTTACTCAGGCTAGGATATAAAGCACACGTTGATGTCTTATGTATCCTAGGAGTATATGTTTATCGCTAGCTTTTATGTCATAAGTATTCTCGTAGAGCTGTTTACTAGTAAACCGTCCTTGTAGGTACCAGGCACACGACAATGAATTTAGACATGATATAAATGATTGTAAGAGTTTATGTCAGTTTTATTACATCATTTATGTCGGGTATTATGGTGTAAATCCATTACCGAAATGATACATGCATATGACACTACACATTCTTGAAAAAATGTACTTAGATAGCAAATGCATCAAGTAAATGACTGTAGGATCGGCAAGACTGATGGCCGTCTAGTAGGCCGACGTGTTGGCCAACAAATTTGTACAAAGTGAAATTAAGTATGTGGTTACGTCAGCACGTCAGTGAATAAACGACAGGCCTACGTGTCTAAGTATCTTAATATATGGATACATCAGTACTTTAATCTATTTGGTTGGATATCACATGAAAAGCAAACACATTTGATCTGGTGTCAGTATTGATAACATACAAACACTTAAGTGCAGTTAATCAAAATCACGTATCATGCTGAACCCAGGTGAGCATTCCTAGAGCCAAGTGCCCACTTGAAAATTCCTCTCTCAGCGCAGTCATGTGACAGGTTAATACCGTGTATCATTACTATTCCATGATATCAGTTGCCTATAATCATATGTACGCTCTGAAATATCACCTGCTCAGGCACACTATATTGTGGGACCTGAGTTACTTCTAATCTTTCGCTCTGATATACTCAGGCAGGAGGGGGGGGGGGGGGTTATGCCGATCATCTGTGCATTTTATCTAATCTAGATAGAAACACATCGATATCGTGTTATATACTGCTAACTAAATGATGTTAACGAACAATTTGGGTTCGTCTACACAAACTTACATTGTTTGATCGAATCATTAGTAAATTTTACAACGGGCAAATGGCTATGCGCTCTAAATGAAGGACACAGGATAATGGCATAGCCTCTGTAATACATTATCTTAACAACTTTTTAAATCTGAATGTATCTACCAACATTTAAATATGGTTCTTTGGTCATTAGTTTAATGTGTTTAGCCTCTGCGTCTTAGCAGTCAAAATGCAATCATTTACCGTATCAGACTACGGGGCTTCCCTTTCACCAACAGCAATGTCGTGTCATTCATGCTAAACTTGAGTGAAGCTCTTGCAAGACAGTGTATATGACATATTTAGGATGTATAAGTTATTGTGTGGTCCATACGTCACATATCCCGCGTGTTTTATCGTTGTTTATAGATTGTCTTAGGTTTTACTTTATCACCATTGGTAAGGATAGAACATTAAGATATATTGGCATTGCATTCATTTGTTATGGTCCCTGTCAGTTTAAAAAGAATTATGACCTGTGCATGCCGAATTACGAAAACCACGCTTCAAGGTTTTCGTAATTCTTGATTACTCGAATGTGCAATACTTAAAGCTCGCGTGTCAGTGAAATACAACTAAGATACAGTATATAATCGAACATGTTGTTGGACTGTTTACAGCCCTGTCGCGTGCAGAGACTACATTTAACAGTGGCAATCCTATTTGTGTTTCAATGGTTCAAATACCTAATCTTTGATATTAGGAAAAACATGTTCATACTAATCGATTCGTTACATATAGATCGATATGTGTCGATATTTTGGGAGAAATAAAGCTGTATCAATATGTGAGGTCCAGCATTTGGTTACTGCAGGTCGATAAGTTAGAAACCATAAAGAGCAGTGTTAAATATCAAATGTGTAGGGTTGTGCATATATACAGTGATGACGTATACATGATGCATAATCTGTATGTGTGACAACGATATGCATTGCTGAAACACTCTTAACTAGTATACTAAAGTACATAATTGCTGAATACGGACAGCAACGTTCAAGCCGAGCCGATAACATTCGACCCTATTCATAAATTGTAAATGATACTGTTTTATCATGCTGAAATTTCTCTTCGGATTGTTAACTGAAACAAGTGTGCTTAATTAACTGCGGCTATTCTATTGATACCGCGGAATCCATGAATGAGGTAAGTTGTCTCAAGATGTTCTTAGCTACGTTGTATAAAAAAGGAATATTTAATGGTCTCTTTAGCGTGTCAACACGAGAGAGTGAAAAAATTATAACTATGTGTTTTCTCAGCAAAGTTTTGTTTAAGACGTTGCAGAGGCATTAGAACGTCGGGTAAACGTTAAAATAACGTAAGCGCACCATCCCCCAAAAATGTAGCAATTATTGTTTTGTACTCAATAATCCTCTTTATGGTAATATATTTTTTAACAAACTCATAAAAGCTTTCATCATGCATCTATATCCTTGTAATTAGCAGCATAGCTAGATACAAAACTAATGTGCCGAAACATCTGCGCAACCTATATAATTCATGAATAGCCAGACAATTATGCATATACGATGATAAATTCATCCCGGCCTATTTGTTCTATATAGTCATCAAACAGACTTTTGCCGCTCCCTGACATTTAATGGCTGTTGAATAAACAAAGGGGAATTTCATATGCGTGCAGACAATTGCAATATTCGCCACTTACAACGATAAGCGTAATTTCAGTTTCCGCAAGTGATCTGTGTATTTAGTAGATCTTCGTGATCAGCTCTACAGATCGAGATGTGAGAGAGATCTTTGTCTTCAACTTATTAATAAAGATTGGCTACCCATATAGACAAACTGCAACAACGTAATTGACAAATTTGTGCATAACAACATAACTATTAGAGCCACATTATCTATCAGGCCGTATCGTGCCTCTTACTATAAATACACGAATTACGCAAATAAACTTTTTGCTTATAATGGATTATTTACCTCATCTATAAGTGAATCATGAACTCATCGCGACCATATTTGCGACATGGAATTTTTTGAGCTAAAACAATAATCCGAATTTATTTCTTGGGATTATGTTTGACAATACAATGATATATATCTAGAAAACATCTTGAGCGACCATTTGGCTATTCATCTGTGTATCTGTATTTGGCAATGGTTTTAGAGATTTTAAGCTACCACTATTTGGCCTAAAACTTTCAAACATTTTCCGGTTTACACTTCTTCGTCCTTTCAAAACAGTTCCCGCACTGACCTGTGCTACTGGTGTTTCTGAAAATCCGGCAATATTTGTTGATTAAAACACTTCCATTTAATTCTATAGCTTCTTGATATTTATCAGCTGATATACATGATAACCGGACGTATTTGCTGCAATGATTAAAAGTAATAGTTCTTTAATCTGTTGCTTGATAGTGTTATTAGATTTTTCTCAGGTATATATGAGGGGGTCGCGTCGATTGGCTGATCAAATATGTGTCATGGGTTATCTCAGGCCCATCAAAATGGGATGGGGAGGGGATGTAATAATATTGTCAATATATCTAATAAATATGTGTCATACATTCATTCATATCTTTTATCTTACGTTTTTTCTAATGCCATTTCATTAAACTATCAGAACTTTAAAGGCTGATCCATATGCAATTCGGCAGGAGTATGCAATTACATAAATACATGAATATGTTTGAGCATATATTTGTGTTGTGTGTATAGTTTATGATAGCACAATTTTCGAATATCGTACCTTGCTCATGTACGAAAGATTTGGCCTGTGATATTGGTTTCATATCAAACTGCCACCATTAGAAAATATCGATCTTTACGACATAAAAGTGCGTCATAAAACGTCATTGTTACATTAGAGGTAAAACCTTGCAGCACAACGCGTATTCAGAATAATTAACAGACAAATATTTCTCGTTGGATTGTTATTGAGTACTCTCCAGGGGGTGTATTTATTCAAGACATCGTTCAAATAGAGTATCAATTGACAGATCATGATCATATTCATTTACTAAGTATTTACTAGCAGAAGGGTTAGCTGGTAAATTGCATCATTTGTATTCGAACTTTTGTAACACAAGGCCGCACAAAAGTATTAATATGTATCTCAGCATTAGGCAACGCGCGCACACCTTTGTCAATTAAAATAAACACCAGAGGATTAACATGGCGAACGGAGATTTCTTTTGTCATGCCAGGTATTAATATTTGTATTGAAAAATTATAAAGACAATAAAACATGTAGAAATATTGTTTCACAGCTCCATTTATCAGCAAGATACTCATCCGAAATCTGCTCAAGAACCCTTGTTTAAGGAAACTGAACCATTAGAACCATTGTTCCAGGGAGAATGACAGAAACTTCGTATATTACCATAACGCCGGCCGTACCAAAGCTCTAGAAACATATTACAACGCAACGTGGCCTAGACGCCACCCCCCCCCCCCCCCCTCCTCCTCCCTTATATGGCATCGTCTATATCATCAGATATTCTGTGACGCATAACAGTATTGATCAGAATTTGGGTGAGACAAGTTCGATTTTGTACTTGTCACTCAAAACAAAGACCAGGCGAAGATGCTCTACCTGGACATGGAGTTTGTTCTACAGCTGTTGGTTGTGCAATGGATATGCTGTACGTATTAGACATAATTTAAGTTCATTTCAATTTTTGGTTATGCAATTTTCCTCATATCAAACAGTTTCACTATAAATTAGAGTGTGTTTATCTTAACCATGTGAACCTTTGAAGGAATGTGGCCTTCCCTATAACTAACCATTAGTTCGCTTCTGTATAATGTACAGAAGTAAGTATTGACTTCTTCACTTATCCTTGTCGCTAAAAGCAGCCAGGCCCGGACTAGGCAAACGTGCAGGTGCACCAGAATATAATATGTTTATCAAGAAGGAGAATTTCAAAGAGTTTGGTCATTGTCAGTTTACGTTGCGTGAGTTTTACATTGTAGGCAATATTCATTTCACACTTATAGCTTACACCTAGTACACTTCATTGAGAGATTGAGAAAAAATTCTGGTACGTGACATATGTAGTCCCGTTATGCGGCGAACTTAAATTATATATGTGCTGAAATCAGTATGACCGTTAACTCTCGACGCATTTTCATTGGGCCTGAGTTATCAACTGACACATATACTCTCCGCGAATCGAAGCGACACCCCTCAAATATATTACCTGAAGAACATTACATACATATTAGATGAGGGATGGACGCATTGCTTATGAAACTAAACATATTAACATATAATGGCAAATAATGAAACGTCCCCTAGCATAAAAATGTACAGCGAAAAAACGTAATCAACAGTAATGAGGCAACTGGTTTCCAATAAAAGGCAACTTTATAGTAATTGAAATGTTCATACGACAGTCAACATGTTCGACATAGAATAACGGGATGACTTTCAGATGAAGCTTTTTGATTAGTTTAACAATTAATTGAATTCAACAAAATAAGGTGAACTGAAGGAAAACTGATGGAATGATATATTGCCATAAACGTAATTGATGGAACGCGTAAAAATTTGATGTATGTTTGTGACTAATAATCGTTAAATATAGGCATAGTACTTATAGCACTGGACTACTAAGAAAGGAAAACCATAACAAAATAAATAATGAATTCATTCCAGATGTACACTGTACCCCGGAATCAATGGTTAATTCAAAAGTGGGTGTACGACATCAAATCGGAGATAATGCAAATATAGCCTGGAAATTGTCAAACGCTCATGAGAAAAACACTATTTATATTCGGAATCCTTCAGGTGAAATTCTTTTGGAACAAACATTTGGCTTTGTATCCATATATGAGAAGTCCCCGAGGATTTCCAAGATTTCAAACGGCACGCACACTGGCATTGCAATTGCGAACTTGCAGTTATCGGATGCCGGAAGTTACACAGTTACACAACTTCAACATATGGATCAAAAGATTCTCTTCATATTCGGTAATATAATATATTCTTAAATATGCTTGCCATACGTCAAAATCACTTTATTCATTTCCATTTCTATTAGAAAAATAACCCCAGCATTTTATGGATTTCTGTCTTATCTATTTTCTGAAGGACGGCCTAAAGATCCGGGTCTGTTCATTACTAAGGATAATCGCATGACTTGTGAAGTTGAATCCACTTCTCTGCCGCGAGAATATCGCACACGCTTCCGCTACTCGTGGTATGCTTGTACCTGTTCCACGCCACCATTGGCAGGAAAACTTCTAACCAGAACCAGTCACAACTTTGTCTACATGAACAGTTCTAACGATGTTCATGAGGGTTCAGTTTGCTGTAGGGCAATTGAAGACGGGTCAAAGATATCGTCTGGACTTAGTGTTTGCCTTCAAAGTTAGACATCAATGTCATCAAACTTGATAACATTGTTTACTATAGATACTAGACATATTTTATCGGTTTATGGACCTTATTTTACACCACATATTTATTCCTAGCAAATACGCGCGGCAGGACTGCTGTCTATTCCAGGACGGAACATCGCGGAAATGCGTCAACCGAGGAGCCTAATAAACTTCTTACTGGTCAGTCATCATACGTTTTGCTGAAAGTATTAGCAAATCTTACAGTTGTTAAACAAATTCACCGTGTTATGCATACTTATCGTTAAGTTTCGATCTTTTTTAGAGAACACGGCCAGGACCAGACATGCTCTTTGCCTAATGGTGGAGATTTTGAATTAATACATCGCGATTGTCGTCAGCGTGACTGCTTTGATCATAATGAAATAGAATGTATGTCAATATGTCAACAGTTAAATTTCCTGAATCTCGCTGTTTGCTATTGTGAGGTGTACGTGTAACAAATAAGTAAATATCCAAAGCACATCCAATGAATTCTTGAACTTTCATCACCTAGGCTTGATTTACTAATGGTAGATTTTTGTTTTTATCTTTTGTGGCATATTATTGCCTCTATGTAATTGACCATAAAGATCTATTTTGAATACACTAAAATGAATGTATTTGTATGTCGATTATATGATACCATGTACATATAGCTTGATCTTTACCTTCAAGCTCAACATTCTTTGTGAATTGGCAGACTGCATCTTGTTATATAGATTGTATCTGACCATGAACGCAATGATTAATATATACAGGTTAATAAATATATATCCCAATCGTTCTATTAACCTTTCATGATATTCATATTTCCTATCTCAAGAATTGTATGCAGTATTATATATATATATATATATATATATAAATATATTCAATGAACGGATGTAAAATTGTACATTTTTCGGACACGCACTCTGATAGTCGGTCAGATTGGACGCACCCACTATTGCGAATTCCATTTGTAACGGTTATGATAATTTGTCCTAACTATCTTTACCACACAAATTGACCGATAAGGTCATAAATCCAAATATCATTCAGTAAAAGCCTGTTTTAGCATCTGCCATTACGACCATCGATGACCAAATAATCTATGCATAAAATTAGAACGTTATGGAAGCGGATATATATATAGCATGACTGTTATTGTACACATTGCATATATAATTTGATCAAAGATAAATACTTATTTGTGCATTACGGTATGTTTTCTTGATTTACCTAGCATGTATTTTTACATAAGTGTTATTACTCTTTGTTCGCAATGGATGACAATACGGATACAGGCGTAGCCGCTGAATTAAGGTATCGTCACCGCGGATTCAACCAACTGTCCAACTGACATTCCCCTCTTGGCCAATATTCGGTTTGTGTACAACACCATCATGTTCTTTCAAATAAATACTTAATCTGTACGTTCCATTCATTGATTTAGTTGTGCACCATATATATTCCATTCTCCATGTCTACCGTGCCATTATGTAAATGTACAGGTTCTAAAGGCATTTCAGCGGATTCACATACCCAAAATCCCATTACTGTTGTTTAATAAACTTTCGTTTCGACCGTCAAACAAGATGATGTTCTCCCCATCGCATTGCTGCACCGTTTAGGAGATGATGCTATTTGATAAAATGAACATTGCGTCATTCTCAGGATATATACCCTGTCTTACTGTATCTCACTGAAATATGTTTTTTAACTGAATTATTGACGCACCTAGTTGTTTGCGAGGAGTACGCGAGAGCCGCAATTATAACGAAAGGGATGGATAATCCTGATCGTGGCCAAGGCTACAAGAAGATAGCATGGTTCATCTGCTATTCTAATGAATGTATGTGCATCCTAGCTGTTGTAACCCGCGCTGCGGGCTATAAGAAGAATCATGAATGGTCATAAAGAAGCATCCGTTTCAAAAGAGTCTATCCGCTGAGTGCCCCCCCCCCCCTTCCGCAGACACACAGAGACAGACACAGGCACATAACAAAGACCAAGTTATCCCAATTCCCACCCACTCAGTGAGAGCCCGACCACCTCCTCTACACGCAATTATCTTTCTTCTGACACACACATTCCCTGAGGTCCACTCCCACCCCTCCGTGGCACACACACAGTCGTACCCTGACACACCGTTCCCTGAAAGCTAACATCCCACACTCTCCCTCTACAACACACAGCAATTTATCCTTTGACACACCCATACCCTAGGAGTTCCCCCTCTCCGCAAAACACACCAATTTATTCTCTGACACACCAAGTTATCCTGTGACGCCCCATTCCCGAAGAAACCCATATTTCCCCCCTCCCTGAAACCCAAACCCACGAACATGTGTGATGTGGTACACAAAAGTGCCGGGATTTCAAATTCACGCCAAATTTGACTTGTTGACACTTTGTCTAACTATTAAAGGTGCCGACTATGTACGATTCAGCAAATAAAAGACTCATCTTTCCCCCATATCTCCCGAAATCGGGCACAAAACATTTTGCCTAGCGAAATTATATAAAATATATTAGATATTAAATAAAGTTAGACATATTCTACTCTAAACATGTATATCTTTCCTTAAACAATTATCGCCTAATAATGATCATACAGTTTATCGTAAAAAACATATAACGCATAAGGGTAATTTCCACAAAGAACTTGTAAACGTGCCTAACATAACAGATGTTGAAATATATGAGTTTAAACGCGTGGTTACCTTCGGACTTCTATTAGAATGAATGCTCACCGTTATGGTTAGTTCCGTGGCTGCTTTGATTCGAATGCTGCTTATAGCCGAAAACGTGTCAGACATTTTTGAAAAGACAGAAATATTTTCTTAGATCGTCGGATTTAACTAACACCCTTTGATAGTCCAATGATCAGTGGTAATGCTTGGTCGTAGAGGGCAGACTGTATACTGAAAATATTGTCAATAACATTAAATATGACCCTTTCGACAAAGATCTTACGATTTCTTTTTTTTCTTTCACTCTTTATAACAACACCCAAACACGAACCAATATTAGATATACCCCAGCGCGCCTGGTGCTTGTTAACAGTGATACAACACATCTAGATATGTGTTTATTATATCAATATACTATATATGCACGCATTCAAAACGACGATGTCGGAAATGTAAGACCACAAGCTTGCTATGCGCTACCAAGGCAAACAAATTATTCCTTACACAGCCTACTCTTGATATGTAAAGAGTTAAATTTGATAAGGTTAAACATTGCGTTCTAGGATCGAATTAGGTTTTTTTGATTATCTCAATGCAGCTGAATTACAACATCGGGGATCGATATTCGCTCCTCTAATAGTAGGACAGGATAATAGTCAGGTAGTTTAAGTAAACTTGTTTCCAGGGCCTGCTGGGGGAATGAATATTGCTTACCATATAATTAATCGGTGACAATTACATTAAGGCACGTGAGCCAGTGCAATGTTATGCAATCAAATCATGCTATTATATAAAATTTTCAACCAACATTAGTACCACGATGTTCCGACGAATTAATGGTTAGACAAACTGCAATTACTAATAAACTATATCATTGAGTATAATTACACTTTGGCCAATCAAATGAGCATTATGTGAGATTTCAAACTGCTCCAGGCATTAATTCAATATGATTCCAGGGCATATATTTTAACACAAAATTAAATACCACCAATATAATTTTCGATATCGCAGACACGATAACAGTCACTATCTAAGTTAGTGGCGACATGCAATGACACGATGATCATCATATGATCATGAACGCTTAAGATCGATCCAAGTCAATCTACCGGAGAATGCTCGTTGAGGTCATTTTCCCCCCTTTGATCATACTGCAATCCATATGCTGTAAGTAAGACATCTTTATTTATACACATTTGAAGAGATTACTGCTACTGATGACACAAGGAATTTTCGTTTCGATTATTGATGATTCATTCTTACCTAGCCTCTATTTTTATTCAGGGGCAAATTGCAGTGAGGGTCTCCCGATGACAATGTTTCCTGATCAGAGACGGAATATCGGGGACTCGGCCACTATCATCTGGAATGTTACAAACCATGCTGAAAATGCAACAATGTACATTCAGAACCCTGCGCGACAGATACTTGTTGAGCGAACATTCGGCTCTGCATCTAGGTACCCTAAGTCGGCAAGGATTCCCTGGATTTCAAACCTCACTCATTTCGGCCTGATACTTTCTAAGCTGAAATTATCGGATGCCGGAACCTACACATTAAGACAGCGGCTGCATAAAGAAACAAGAATTCTATTAATTTTCGGTAATTCAGCCCGACGTATATCAGCTTTTCCACTTGCCTCCCCGTGTACTTCCAAACTCATTGTAAAATATTGTGTTCAGCAATATAACAGTCATTCTTGACTAAATGTACCCCAATCAGATGCCCCCGTTTAGTTTATGACAATAACAGAAGGTTTAGAGGACCGTTTAACTACATGCATATTTAACCAAAATGTTCTTTTTTTTCAGGCAACGCAACTACAAGTTACATTACACAGAGATACGTAGATAGCATTGTAACACACAGCGAGAAGCTTGTCACAAAGCCAGCCAGTTTGTTCTTTCACATCAGATCTGAATGATTGTAGTTGAGATACGTAATGTTTACAAATGCATGTTTAACCTGTTAAATGTTCTATTTCTCTGTAAGAAACTACCTTTGGAACTCTTATTTACATTGTGCCGGGGGCCATGTTTACCGTGATCATATGCTGCATAATTGCCTTAGTTATATTGCTGAAGAAGTAAGTAAAACTTCATCGGTAAATGTTGAAGCATAGCACATATTGATCTAGTTTCTCCTTATTAACCTGGCACGTGAATCGGATCCAATGCAAATAATCGGAGTAGATGTTGTGTATATTTTTCTACCACTCACATGCTTATGATGGAAATTCCCCCAATTGATATTCTGTTTAAGATCAATTGATATATATA
This sequence comes from Armandia brevis, assembly GCA_035585475.1. Lineage (NCBI taxonomy): Eukaryota > Metazoa > Annelida > Polychaeta > Opheliidae > Armandia > Armandia brevis. The sequence continues at coordinate 11,805 of JAXGGS010118201.1, forward strand.
AGCCTATAATTCATCTAGTCGTCACTGTTAAACGAATAATAACAGACTTGTCATAATTGTCATAAAGGTTTTGCTTGTTGTTTTCGCCACTTTGGTCAAAGGCGAAGCATTCATTGTAATCAAATGGTCATGAGAAGGTACATAAGACTGCAATTATTCCCGTTTTAAATCTTTATAGAATGATGACCCTCGGGAAAGGTGTTGATGAGAGCAGAAATGTGAACTGGGCAGCAAGTGGTTCCATACACATAAGTGTTGAGCCTGCAGACCGTACCCGAGCGTTGGTTGGTCCACCTGTACACTGTAATTGCAGGTACTATTGCCGGCCTCATCGCCACTGATAACATTGTTAGAAAGGCCCCAGTCGGACACAGCATCAAGCGCTACTGCCGAGGATCATACGGACTGGTGGCCCGTAACCTAGTGTTCTATAGGGTGAATATCCTGATACTATATAAGTGTTATCAAACATAACATTTGTCGCTGCCTTTATTAAAACGGACAGCAACATTATATTGTCTATAATACGTGATTTATGTGAATGCATCCAATGTCCATACAGTACACACGCTCTAAACCAATGATCAGTAGAGTATATATAATGCCTTGATTTAGCTATTTACAGGGCATAATGCATGAGTTTTTACTTGGAGGCTTATTTTCTAACCGTGTTCTTTCTAAATCAACGTGCCATAACTGTCCAAAAAGTATTAAACATTCGTTATTTCCATATTTATAAGTACAGTCACGGTCTCGCTAGTGTTGCGCTTAGCGCAGAAAAGTTACACCTTTTTACGCGTATATTTCGCGTTGGGAGCTCGCCCCCAGCGAGCTGACAGCGCGCTAGAGCGATGATCGTTCGGCCGATGGAAGCCACTGCGTCCACCAACATAGATTAAAGGCCCCTATGGGGACCGAGACATGCAGTGGCTTCCAAGACCCAACTATCATCGGCAGGGACAGACACTGTGGCTTCCAGGGTCACGCTCTCAGCTCCCTGATCACCGCTGTCAGCGCGCTCTCAGCGCGAATATGTTACGCTTTCAACGAAATTTCGCACAATTACGCGCTCCAGCACAACACTAGCGAGACCATGACTGTAAGAGCAACTATCATTAAAGTCTAATTTGCAAGTTAATGTGCTACGGAAATATTCAAGATAATCGCATACTCCGAATACGCTTTTATAACAATTATTTCTGGTTTACATTATATAGTTACTATCAATTAAATAACAGGTCGTTCTCGAAATATGTCAACTGCTATTCCCGTACTAAATTCCCAATAAAGTTCTTCAATGTACTGCGAATTTAGTCTGTTATTCCCAAAAATAGTTTAACAATTTCACTGATACAGTAATTGTTGTGTAATAAAGTACTTGCATGTTATAGGCGAATTAATAAGTATCATCCTGCCCGATCACTTTGATATACTGGTTCTGAATCGTTTTTATTTGATTAATTGGTGCAGGCAGAGGAATTTACAGGGTATTCTTAAAGCCAATGCGGATTATCATTTCAATGTGATTCTGCGTCGGACAACACGTATGTTCAAAACCTTTTGTTATTGAATGGTTGTGTTTATTTATTCGTGTCACTCTTTATTTGCATGGTGTCCCGATAATGGTTGCACATCTATATTTACCGCTGACACCCTTTACTAGGGTGGACATTTCCTCCGTCTAACTCAATATTGACTTAACTTAATAGACTATCCATGGTAGTCAACTGTTTGGACGTCAATTGAATTTTTACAGTCTTGTGACCACAATGTGTGTGCCTCCACATTGACGGCTGACAGCCTTCGATAGGACGGAAACTTCCCCTGACTAAATAAATGCACTACAGGACACTCCGCGTTCAATAAAAGATTGCCTGATGTTTCATAAATGATTCTAGCAATGAATTGAACTTGCTTCCTACTGTTTAAAGAATTTGATTGCATGTCATGAACATTAACAAGTATAGGTAAATTCGATACGCACACAATGAATGATTTGTCGGCAAATAGCGCAGATCCAGCTATACGCTGTAACGGGTATAAGGCTATCGCCCCTGTATTTGTTAGCTTGGCTCGTGTCGAACACCGCACCTGAAAGGTGTTTGTACAGGTACGTGCGTTTCGGCGTTCCGGAAGCCACTGTTCAAGAGTACAAATGTAAAAAAAAAACACGCTACTATACAATATATTGCTGGATTTGTTATCTTTGACGATTAGATACGTTCGTGTGCATGTAATTATAGTTAATAGTATTCATCGAATATCCGAAGTGATGATTTTTGTGGATGATAAGTCGCGAGGACGTCTATCTAATAATATCGAATCTGCCATCGCACTTCAGAGATTTGCATCAAACAATTCACATATAGAATAATTGACTGGGGTTGTGGTGAATGTGAACTTTATTTCTAAAAACGTGCTGAATTAGTAATCAGAGGAGAGTTCGTGTAGCTTAATTTATTGCGGACAGCTTTATGATGAGTGCGTTTGTGAAACCCTAAGCCCTGACTAACAATTGGTATTAAATGTCCTGTCATGTCGTCTTTGTTTTCCTTAAAGCCATTCTGAAAGAATACAGATTGTTGGGTCAACAAACTCATGTGTTGAATATTGCCATCACATCAAAGCATTGTAATATCTATTTTGTTTGATTTTTTACTCACAAGTGTGTAACGAACTACGAAAATAATAATCAGTACGATTGGAAAAATCGCTACAGTAGTAAATTCTTTTCCGGATTTACGTTCATCCTTTGATTGGAATGTATCGGCTGTTATTTTCGGTATTGATGTACCGATAGACACTGCAATTGTTATGTATATCATTGAATGCATCATAATACGCCGACAGTGAAACAATTAACAAAATGTCGATGCAAAGACTTCACCTCAAGCTTTTTGGAGAGTAAACAACTATTACATAACTTCAATATATTCTTTGAGAAGATGTCTTTATTTACCTTTGTTATTGTCAAAAACCAAGATTGTTATTCTTCTGACCATTTTTTGTCGCAGTGGATGCGCCATGGTGAAGGAAAGATTATCCCTTCTTGCTCGTGTGAAAGTAGTAGACATGGTACAATTGATATCAGCATCAGTTGCCCCAGTACAATTAGCACTTTCAGCGTTTGTTTGAAGTAACACCGACACAGGTGGATCAGCTGGCGGTATTGTTACAACAAACTCAATCACACTTCCAACATCAACAGTGGCACTATAGTCTGCTATATATCCGTTCAAGATTATCTTGGGATTGTGAAATAAGCTCCAATGAGGACACATTGCTGCAATATAAGTTGCATCCGCCAGATTCGTCATTTGTATGTGAAATGATATGTGTCATGCTACCTGACAATATTAACTTAGATACAACTCACCCTTGGAATTCCTTATGGTTAGATTCAGCCATCGATGATTTGGATTTTGTCCGTTTACGTATACGCTCAGCCTGTACAGCCCATTCATTGAAGGAGTCGAGTCGTAAATTGAAACTGTGCCATTGACCGAGTCCACCAGACTATCAGATACAGGTTCTAATTTGATGTCATTCTCTTTATGCATGCGGTGTACCTTCACTCCGTAAAACAGTGGTAGGGATCTTTCTGCTACAAAATCAAACAGGACAAAACTTTCTCCTTCGCATTGTTGCATGTTCCTAGGTGGGAATGTTGGCCAAAACGACGCTATCAAACAAAGTTTTAAGAAACATTATGCTTGATCGCAGACGTATAAATAATTATATATGATACTGCATAGAAATATTGTAGCACCTGCTTTCTGTCCGAGTGGCTCTGTGGCAGCGAAGCTTCCAAAGATTAGGATAATAGATAATTTCATCTCTGCATCGGACATTCTGTTTTTAATTGCACCTGTAAATTGTAATTGGATGAATATTATTTTGGACGATGAAATGCATAATCGTTCGCCATAGCTGTTTTTAGGGGTAATTCCAATTGGTGTATCTAAACAACACTCTATTATTATTTCTAAATCCGTTAGAACATATTTGTCTGCAGAGAAGGGGGAGCGGGTAGCCCATTTTTCATACTAAATGAATACCCATTGCCAGAATTTCCCTTTTTTATCCTTTTTATTTTCTTCACGATTAAGCGGCAGATTTTTTTAAATCTTGAGAAGGAAGGTGAGGCAGGTTTTGAGAAGGAGGACGTGGTAGGTACATTTCTTTTAAAAGGTATTTTCCATGGCTTTAAAAAAGGGGGTGGTTAACATTTTGGCAAAAATGGCTGCTATTTATAATATCAGTCCCTCATGGTAGATAACTAGCGCGCTATAAAGCCTTTTTCTTTTTGCGGGTAAGGCGATAATACGTTACAGACAACATACTTAACATGTATTGTATTTTGTATCAAACAAATTATGACTTTAAAGGCTGTGATTTAAAGGCGATGTGTCACGAATTCATGAATTTTTTGCGTTCTATAGTAAAATAAATACTCCCCTAAAACTATTTATAAGCGCATTACCCTTGCGGTTATCGGGCAGAAAAAATCAATCTAGACATTCTGTAAATATTTGTAGGACTCGTGTCTGATTTATGACGATCAACTTGATGGCGCTAACACTTCAGAGTTAATATACGAGACACCACAGTCTCGATCGCTCTCACGTAAAGTAATTAACGTTAAAGGAGGACAGGTTTATGAATGTTATATATAAGATCTTGGGTTACGTATCGAATGCCTTTATGATAAAAATAGATACAACTTACATCTGTGAATACGTCAGCCTATATGTACTCGAATGAATCATACGCTGGATCAGGTTATTAGTCTACCCACAACTGAACTGATATCAACCAGAGAGTCAACCCGAATCGCGTGCTTGGCTTAGAGTGAGGACAAATCTTACTCGTGTAATGATATTAAGTGCGCACCTGCTGTTTCTCGACGGCGCTCTCTCGCCAAAATAGAGTCACTCATCAACACAGCAGCGCTTACGCGTTCGTGCAGTTACGCTTCGCTATAAAAACATATAAATTACAACGCTAGGAAAAGGAATTGGGCCGCAGGCCATTGCATTTTAACTGTTCGAGACCTACTATATCTCTTTTTGGGGAACGAAGTTATGAATAATTATGATGAGTTGGCGATTGAATAAGTTCAAAATTAAAATGGACGTTGGGGTGTTCGTGCCTACAACGGACTGGATTAAGTCTATACATCGATGCGGAGCACTTGAACATATGCCATACTACCATTCATAGATTATCAAATATAGATATACGGAATCGATCTGATTTTGCTACAAAAATAATTGTCTGTGCGATCGTTCACATGATAAACTCAAATAGTAACACAATAGTATAATTAGTATCTATAAGTCATAATAATGGATGCTTTCAAATAGTATCAGTTGATGTTTGATAAATGCTGAATACTAGAATCTGTGAATAATGTCTAGGTGTCTTAGCATCATGGCATGCAATCGAATTTCGTAGTGATAACCTGTGAGTGCAAGCAAGGAAAAAATGGTCGATCCTGGTCAGCGAACCATCTAGCGTAGAGTGTAAGATTTGTATCTGCGTCTAGTTGGGTGTTCACTCACTTTCAGCTCCGGAATAGTTTCCTTATATCTTCACAGTTGCGTATTCACCTTAACTGTATGCTAAGCATTGTGTGTGTTATGGTTACCCAATGTGTGGTGAGTAATGAAACATAGCGATACAGGTGTGAGTGTAGAATAATGCGATACACTGATTTATTTTGCACCTATATTAACGGCGTTAAACTCGGCATCATCTTCAAAATTCCCCCGTCAATACGCTATGCTCATACAATTATATTTGACCGTCTTATTTTACAGTTTACGTGAAAGGATCGTGGCGAATACTGTTATTTGAGCGCAACTTGAAGCTAGTTGTTTGATAAACCGCGAAACACCAGTTGGCTAGTTTGATCATCCTCGCCGTTTATAACAACACAGAATGTAATGCCGCTGGTCAAAACAAACAACTTATTTTATATAACTATGGCGATATAAGAAACATTATTAATACATCTCTAACATTTATGTCTGTACGTCGTGTATTAACATCAAAATGTCTGAATTCATGTTGTTAAGTAATCAGCCATCAACAGGTGTAATATATAGAAGTCACGTGTATGGTCTAGGGTGATGAGTCACATGCGCTCGATGCATTCTTTATTGTTATTGCTATTTACTTTATAATGATTTATTAGGAAATTAAACATAGATATACCGCTCCGACAACCACTTTATTGACAATTTGTTAATAGATCTAACCGCCAATGACAGTTTTACAGCCATACGCTCTCTTAAGAACCTCAAGTCGGTTATAATTAAAAAACACACAAGGGGTCAGCCGTTGTCTTATAGGATGTAACTGTATGTGTCCGCGAGGCATCAACTTAATGACTCTTTGTTCTATTATGCTTACTTTAAGAGATCCATTTCTACATCTCCCCCACAAAGAAGGATGCAATTAACACATTCCGCCTCCAAATTATTAGACACTTTGAAATTGATCAGAGTATCAATAAATACCTCACAGAATTTACACCATGGACAGCTAAATGCAATTAGTTGCTCAGGATTAACAAGGATAACTTTCACCCACCTGAGAGGCCTATTATCTCAGGCAATAGATGCCTTACCGAACTAATCACAATATTGGTCGATCATGTAATCAGACCATTAGTCCCCTTTGACCCTTTGGCAAAACCTGTCGAACTTATAAAGGACCCCAAAAAAGGGTACCTGGACGCATAAAAAGCCCCCACACCATAGAGTCTTTCTGACTCCAAGCAAAATAAGCTGCCAGTGCAATAACTTGATATATGCACCTGTCCATAACATCAAAGTGCGAATTCTCGAATTTAATCAAACAACTCCAGATGTCTGCTGATTATTTTGTGAATATTCTATCAGGTTGTTTTAGCCCGAATGCCAGTTTTATGACCCCAATTCAAGCTATCTTGGTATATTATATAATTCTATCACATCACTCGACAACTACTAGTACTTCTTAATCCATCAGCAACTATTTACACCGTCTTTAGCGGTGTTAATCATGGCAACTTTTGATCATAAACGTGAAATAATGAAACACACTTCCCTTGGTTCGCGGGTGCCTTATTATTGTCATAAATGCACAAACTAACTGCATTTGGATGGAACTTCTGCTGCTGCTTATTGAGCACCATCATGTGCCCTTATATTTGTTCTGGACACTGTTCATATATGTTTTAGAAAATTGTAGCAGTTTAACTATACAATTCATCATAAGTTAATTGCAACAATAACTACAACACTGATAAAAACGTTAAACACGACACGTCACTTATGTCTTTGTTTCCGCATGTACAATGTAAAAGCTAATTTCTCCCTTTTTGGGTTAAGGCGGAACTTGTTTAAGCTAAATCGATCTTGACGGTTTGCTGTTAAAATTACTCTTCGGAAAATGCACTGTGTGGACATATTTCTGTATCTGGCGATTCTTCAAAGCATGAATTGTAAGTAAATCACTTTTCATATATCTAAAGTGGGCGCAAATACGCAAGGCGATGACCCCGATGTATTGCGACCCCAATCCCAGAGACCTTTCTACGGGGGGGGGGGGGGGGGGGGGGGGGGGGGGGGGGGGGGGGGGGGGGG
>JAXGGS010118423.1:0-19431 GCA_035585475.1 Armandia brevis
CTAATACTATCGACTAAATTATGTAAGCGTATGATTAACACTCTTCGTTTATCATCAAATATATTTTTAATGATTTACACTGTGCAGTAGGGGCAAGCAAATGCCGGCATAACATATTCAAAAAGGCATCCGCTGGGAGTCAATCGCGAACACTGGGCTACCGGATTACCTGACACGGTATTTTGCACAGGAAAGCAAAATCAAAGAAACTTTGATATCATATGTACATATGTCTGATAAAAAAACCGAAGAGTTAATATGTATTAGTCTATGATAAAACAAATACTCCCAGAATAAAGCACAATATATGAAGTTAAATAATAATCCTTCTAAGCCAAAATAGTTTGTAATTCAATTAGAACTTATGTATTAATTGAACACATAACATGTAGAATTACAAATGATTAGGTGATATTTAATTTAAATAATGTATTGCTTATCTAAAGAAGTCACATATTTATTCAGTCATTTTATTTTCGTTATCTTCAACAACTTGTTCAGCAGTGGCTCTTTCATCGATTACTTCTGGATCAGTCAAACTAATTTGTTTGATTTCAGTAGAAATATCATTATCCTCTGCTGTCAAATGAATCTGAGTTGAGGAGACTTTATTCCCTGAAGGGGAATGTACTTTTGTAGGTATGTCGTCATTGTCTGGTCGAGATAGGGCCTCGGAAGGTGTGATGTCATTCTCTGACGGAGAGTTGACGTCTGTGACGCTATTTTCTGATTCTGCAGACGTGTCGTCGTCATGTGGCGGAGAGTAGTCATCTGTGACGTTATTTTTTGGCCCTGTTGCGGGGACGTCACCGTCTGATGGTAAGTTGACGTTTGTGACGCTATTTTCTGGCTCGGTAGACAAGCGGTCGTTTTGTGACGGAAAGTTGGCACCTGTGATGCTGTTTCTCTGCTCTGCTATTGCGTTGTTATTCTCTGACGTAGCACGGACCTCTGTAGCCGAGACATCATTTTCCGACACAAGTTGTGTATTATCAGTAGTGACATCATTCTCTGACGTCACATAAGATGGTTTCTCTACCAGTACACTTTCATACACCACCGTATCTGGAGTTTTTATCTCTATGGAAACGTCACCGGTATCCACAGTGATACTTGTACGTATTTTAGGGGTGAATGTAGTGACAGTGAATGGATCACCGGTGCTTGATTCTATGTTGTCATTCAAAGTGTCCGTGTTGCTAGAGGTTCCATATACTGGATTGTCCAAGGACGTGTACGTTTTTGAATCTCCAGAATAGTCCGTTCTGGGTGATAAACGATAAAGCCACCGGTCAGTCTTAATCAAGTATCAAACTTTACTGTTTTAGTAGATTTATTATCCGGTTATAGATACAAATGTAGTATCAAATATTGTTGTTCAAATAAGTTTTTTCGAAAATGATTCAGTTTTTGGTGATAGTGTATCAAACGGTTACTTACTGAGTCAGGTTGATAGTAGTAACATTGAGAAACTGCTTCGGTTGCGGGCCAACTGGGAGTGGCTGCTCGATGGACTGCGGTACTTCAAAATCACTAAAAGGGTCGCTGCTTATAGCATCCGAAATATCTTGGGCGCTCATTTTTGTCTTTTTCCTACAGAAGACATGCATGCAGCACTATCATAACAATTTTTAAAGGTTCTAGTTTTCATTGATACATTAATTTGATATCATAATGATCGATGAAGTTTAGATTATTATCCAACAGCTTGCTTAAAAATCACTCACAAATATTCATCTGCTCATCATCAACAAAAAGTTACAGTTACATGCAGTCGTTTTGTGCAGGAGGTTAAGGATTTACCAACTTAATTCTTAATTTGAGAAATTTAATCAATGTAGATGTACTAACCTCGCTAGGCAGCATATCAACAAAATTAGAGCTATGATCAGCAACACTCCAACAACCACAATCAATGCGACAACGCCTTAAAATAAACAAGACACGATATTACTATATATTGCGCACATGTGCTTGTATGTGCAGTTCAAAAGTCAATAACTGGTTAATTTGCAACCTTAGGAAACTGTGTGCCGTAACCTAGCAAATACACAATTATCTATCTGTGTCTGAAGAGATAGGAAATGCCATGCGTTTCCGAGGATATGGTGTATTATATATAAAGATGATAGAGATTGTACATACCAGCCCCTACCCCTCCGTCATCGCCCGGATCTGCCGTCGTACGCGCTGCTTGTTCTGGTGTTGTCGTCTGCTTTATCTCCGTGGTTGTGTCCCCCTTCATCTCCGTGCTTGTTTCCCGCCTTATCTCTGTCGTGGTATCCTCATCTGAAGTGAACGCCTTGCTCGTTTGGGCTACACTTGGAGTTGTGCCCAACTCCGTTGTCTGTCGTGTAGCTGTCAGTACTGAAATAAAAATCGCAGCGTTGGGTCGGGGGGACATATTAACGATCTCGCCTCTGTCTTTAAATTATGAAGCTGTACATCTATATTTAATTATTATATTGTACCTGTTGACATCGCCTCTGACGTCATGTACTCAGACGTTAGTACCGTTGAATCTACTGCTGTGGATGGTGCTATACTAGTTGTAAACGTCTCAGTTGTTGCTGAACAGAATTGTATAACATGTAAGTTCATAACGACGAATACGGCCGGTGTTCCATATTAAATTCTGAATCATATCAAAATAAAATTAAGCACCGATTCATACCTAATAGTAGGATACACTCGTATGTTATATTCATGTAATTTGACGCCACAGAATCGAAAGTGCAAAATCTGGAATCAACAGCTCCTCCCCGAAACACCTGAATCTCACATTCTGACAGACCCTGGTTACAACCCTCTAGTACCTCGGTGAGGTTCTTGTTATCCGTCACATTTGCTACTGGAACAAGGCAGTCCATGGCTGGGTCCGGGTTACATGTCGTCAACTCTCCGGATTCATTGCGAGGAGCTTCATAGCCGAAAGCTGTGGTGCTTTTATCAAGTCTGATGATTGTGTCATTAAACTCGCTGCAGTTAAAAGTGACGAACCATCCTTCATCTCCCTCCTCAGTAAAACACACAAACGCTGACCGAGTTTCTGAAAAAACACATTAGGAACGTCATTTTCAAATGTGTGCGGTCACTAAAGAACCATATGTATTGGATTATTAATTAAATTTGATCATGCCAGTCGTGTATATACTGTTCTTGTTTTATTATGTTGTAAGCGAACGTGCTTAATTCAAATAAAGATATGACAAGTGGCAAGACGAGAATCAAATCAACGACTTCATGTGGAAAGTATAAATGGACAATTAGGCTTTTAAAGCTGTATTATACATGTACCGTTATAGGTGAATACTGCTGACAAAGTAAGTTTCCTGTGATTATCGTATATGCCAGTATATCCGTTCACGACAGGTTTTTACGAACATTCAAATAATACATATCAGCCCTCGCGTACGTAAGTTTAATTGCATTTTCAAAGCTAGATTGTGTAACAATCCAATTTGTTAATAACATATGATATTGACATACCTTGAACTATTACCTGTTGAGCCAGTACAATCATCATGACACTTGCACACACGAGAAGCAGAAAACAAGGTTCCCCTGGCCGCCTCATCTTCTGCGAAATGTTTGATTTTTAAAATCCTAATCCTCGGCTAGAATATTTGTTAAAACACCATCGAAAATCTAACTATTGAAACACAGCTTAATCCATTCATATATCAATCAAGCACTTGCATTTCGACATGTCAAGCCATGTTTCGTTATATTTTACGCACGCCACCCTGTGTGAAGAATGCAAGTAGGCAAGTCGAATAAATCGTTATCTATCGTAAGGAACGTGACAGTGGGTACAGAATTGTGGTTGTTGCCTGAACAAGGGGCGATTGTGGGCCAGAAAGGGGACGAGGGTTGTTGAGTGGTCTCATTGCAATCCCGGAAACTGTTTTGATGCGTGTATGCGTTCATAATTGACTCCGTAAAGGAGCAATTTGTATTGCATTGAATATTAAGTTGAAATTTTAAAGTTTCATGATTTATTACTGGGCGGTGAACATTGGAGTCTCTTCATAAGCTAAATCTTCTCATAGTCAAATACCTAGGTTTCGTTCATATATATCTGTATATTTTATGACTTGCGACGATGTTCATTAATAATTACGTAATGAATATTAAGTGAAATACAAATGACGGCAATAATGACTTCACTTAGTATGATAAATGATTCTTAAAATAATCCCGACACCGGACAAGGCACTTGCAAGATATGCAAGTACCTTTATATCGTTACTTTGATGTATTTATTAACCGTACAGCATATACAAGCTTCAAGTAATAGGAAGGTGGAGCTACTAGTTAGATACTTCATCCTAAGATTCACGATTCTGTACACATTGGATGGTCTGAAGAGTACTTGGAATACTTTTGCATTCGTCGAGTTTCGTATCTGGCTGGCAGCACAAGTTGTAAAGTTAAAGCACGACAGGGAAGATCATAAACAAGTGCACACTTGCAATTAATCGATACGCCATGAGTTTAGCTTACTTTGAAGTTCAAAGTACATCGAGGCGTTTATAAATAAGGACTAGTGATCAGAATAGAAATGAGACAGAAATTAAGATATATGTAAGAATACTATATGTACACGTGGATACATATACAGGTAGTGTGACGGCATGAATTTAAAGGCATTTAATTTAGAACTTTATCCTTGTTTATTTATAAAGGTATACAACGAATCTGATAAAACATATGAACACTAATTCGTTTAATAATGTATATTATTACATGTATATAATGTAAATCTAAATCTAAATGATCCGTGAATTCACTATACATGTATATATGACATGAATAGATATTTACTATGGTGAGATTATCAGTCAGCTAATCCGTGTAAATATGATTTGGCAATAATCATTTGGGGATAAACTGCATGGGCACATGGCATTCAATAGTAGTTGTCAGTCTGAGTGGGATTGGAAGCATCAAACGCTGGATTTGCTGGAAAAGGAAATACTTAGAATTTGATCTTGGCCCCAGATATCAAAAGAGTTCCCAGAAAATTTTAATAGAAGGATTGAAGTATCACCTTAATATTGTGGTCGCGGAATTTTGTTAGGATATAAAGTTTGCTCATTCACGCCGTATCCACTGATGCTGTGCACTGAAACAAAGGTTTTTGTCAAGTAATTGCTATCTACAGGTCTGATACACGATTGTACTTTCTTCCACTCATATCAAGTTTTCTAAAAAACTGCTTGATTCTAATAATACCTGAGTCGACATCCATATTATTTTCATTTATTTCACTTGCTACCCTAAAACAACAAAGTAAAGCAACGAGATATAACTAATGATGAAGAGTTGTTAGATGTATTGCACTTAGAAATTTAGCGCCTCTGATTCAGCTATATTTCAATCTGACCTACTTTTCTGTTTGTTTCTTCTTCGCTGTAAGGGAAATTTGCAGGGTATTTATTACGAGATCAGAGCATAAGTAGATTAATTTTTACCGAAAGACCATAGATCTGCACATAGTAACATGGAATCTTACCTAAAGAGGCCTTCCTGAACTTCAGCATGTAAACTACCAGTATAACAAATGTTATAACGGCTAGAACCAACGCGCATAGTATACTGATAATAATTATCTCCTCTCTCGTAGGCCCTGCGTAAAACAAGAGTTGAATGCGTTATTATTAAAATAAAATTACAAGGCCGCACTGCGTGATTGGTCTAGGACATCTATGAATTATGTTGTAAACTCCAATTAATAACGTTCTGTGAGGAGTTAAAAAGCGGTGGTGGTCACACGTTTGTGGTGCTACAAAGGGAAACAACCCTTGATAACATTTAGCTCACCACTAACTCGTTATTTTACCAGAAAGACTCGGATGTGAAAGCTATTTAGTCATAATAATAATTCATTGTGATCCAAATACTGCGTTTAGCGCGGTCTTGTTATCATCCATTTAAATGCGTTTAACGCAAATGAAGCCAGGGCTGAAGATAGCACTCACGTCTTAGCGTAACTTCTACACTTGTAGAGAACTGAGTTTCATATGCCTCCCCCAGTATTGTGTTGGCAATCCTGCATTCGTATATTCCAGAGTCAAACTTCTGGACGTCTTCTCTGATTAATTTATTCCCAGTCTCCTCTGATAGTTGTTTGTCGTTAAACCACCACGTGATACCCCCCTCTGGTTTAACACAGATGTCACAGGTCAAAATCATCTCATCCCCAACACGGTGATTCATTGTGGTTGGCCATGGTTCCCCCCGCCAAATAGGTGGATCTGCATTGAGATAGGTTCGAACACAGTCTATAGTTGGATGAATCAATTGAGAAGGATATCAGATGATTCTTAAGGATATGTTATCCAACATGAAATCAACGAGTTCTTAGAACTTCTGACACGCATACATACATTCATCGATTAAATTACATATTGTCAATGAAAACACACTTTTGCATATCACGGTACTCACGATGAGTGATCACTCGTATCATAGACACCTGGGCACTGTCGGGAGAAAGGACGCACGTGTACAATGCATCGTGCATGCTGATATTCTCACAAGAAGCTGGTTCTTCTAGCTGCAGCTGATGCGTCATCTCACTCGTCCATTCCTGTGCCAGACCAAATGGAGCACGTGTGGAGTTGCCCTCTATCAGATCTAAGGCGAATGTTTCATTATCTGTTGTTATGGCATCTGTTCCTAGAAACCACATAAACTGATCAGCCGTGGGAGCAGGTCTTCCTGTCGTGACACATTGAATTCGTAACTCGGAATCGCTGTAGAACCTGATCTGTTCTGATCGTCCCAGGTTTGGTGTCAGAATCATACCAGGAACTGCAGAAGACGACGGTGAAATGATTTAAGTGAGCATTGAATAGGGGCACTAATGTGTATTCTAAATATGATTGACCTACTGACCATTTACAGTAAGGCTCGATTCTGGCGACCAATACGTGACAAAAGGATCGTAGTTTAGAGGCAGACTTCTTGCTCGACACTTGTAACTTCCTTCATACTCTATATGATCAGGAATGATATTCAGTATGTTTGTGGTGGTTGTATCATATAGTTGACCATCTCTGAACCATTCATAGGAGGAGACTTCAGGGTTGCCGGGGTTATGTATGATGCATAACAGAGTCACATGACCCAATACGTTAGCTGTAGATGGCGCTATTTGCATAGATACTGGATTGTCTGGTGCGACTGAAATAATATGCATGTTTCAATATAACAAATCAGCTATCTGCAGTCTAGCATCTAAACCGAAAGTCAACAATTCTTAACTGATGTATATAGTGTAGGATGTATGCAAAATGGAGGTTTATAAAAATCACTCAGAAAACTGGCTAATAAACGACATTTTATGAGAACATACATTGCACATGAGTTGTGAAATTTGCCTTCTCCTCACGAGTCACCAATGAGTGATCTGAACCATCGAACCAGTAGTAGATTTGTTTGGCTGAGCATGTAACTTCTCTGCCTTCTGCTAGGCGCCGTTCTTCAGGTGTAGTGCCCTCCTGCCAAGTTACTACTACATGGGTCAGGTGAGAGTCTGGGTCTGTAGTTATGTCCGCCGTTAAAGGGTACTCTGTGCCGGAAATGGTGATGTTCGGTGCTGGCCAAGCAAGGAATATGAATTTCTCAGACCAAGTGTCATCCGTGTCCAATGTATATACACTTTGTTCTAGACTCCGCTTCAACATCAGGCTTAATGTGTCTAATTAATAGTAGAGATAGAACATGCATATGAGAAATGCTAAATCACCATAGAAATGTACTATTATGCATTACTAAGTTTTTGAAGTGCAATCATGACTATATAATCAAATTGTTGAGTATTGAAGCGAATAACATAGATAATCTCGTGAAAATCAAAAGCGCTCACCTAATACATTTACAAAGGTGTTGAAAGTTCTGATGAAGGTATCACCCAAGATAACATTGGTGACCTGACAGTTGTATTCTCCTGCATCAGTGACATTTACCCTGCCTAAGTCGAGAACATTTGTCATCTCTCCTTCTATCTCCTCCCCGTCCAGGAACCAGGTAAAGTTACCAGCAGGATTCACACATACGTCGCAAGTGAGTTGGAATTCATGATCGATCAATACCTCATATAATTCACTCCAAGGTTCTCCCTTCCATATAGCAGGATCTGTGGGAAATATTCCGTCAGATATTATGCTCATAGTTAGTAAGAAAGACAATTCACAAAATAAGAGATTAAACAGGACATTAGGAATTGGATAACAAGTTACAAATATTATGTGCACAATGTATGAAACTGTCACGTTCCAAGAAAAGTCGTGACTTCTGGCCTACTTACACTGAGTTTCAACATCTACCGTTGCCCTGGCACCTTGTGTCCCCACAGTGCACGTGTAAGAACTTTCTGTGTCACTGATTCGGTCACATGTCAGCACAGCCTCCCCAACATCTCGTATCAGTGTGCTGCTCCACTGGTAATCTAGACCATGTGGGGCTCTTGTGGAAGAATCGTCCTCCAGCGGTGCGATGATGAACCCCGGGGTATTGTCCAGGATCTCGTTAGGTCCCTCAAACCAGCGGAAATCGGAGGCAGTTATATTTGGCCTGGCTGTAGCCACACACGTGAGATTAAGCTGGGGCTCTGAGTAAAGGTGGAACTGGGTTACGACCCTCTCATCAGGCTCTAGCAGAGTGACCGCAACTGTAAGGAGAATATTTCCCTTTATGGTTGAGTTCTACAGACTATGATAAATGCTATGATAACAATTAACCTATATATGAATAAATTCCACAAGGGATTTCACCTCTGACTTCAAGGGCGGTGCTTGGTGATCTATCAGTTGATATTGGCTCATATTCTTCTGGTGAATTTGTTAGGGAACAACTATACTCCCCTTCATAAGTCACCGAGTCTGGATTAAGATCAAGCGTATTGCCGGTGGTGGTGTTATATATAGCATCTCCAGCATACCATGTATAGTGTTCACCAGGAGGGTTTCCAGTGTCAGTGACGTCACATGTCATGATCACATCATTCATGACATAAACTGGATTAGGGTTAATTCGCAGAGATAAAGGAGATGATGGACCGTCTGAGAAGTAAAATGTATGTAGGTCTATCAAATTCAATGCAATCTAAGATGTAATACTGACTTGAAATTCTAATTGATCGCAACAAACATGTAAAACTATACCAAACTTAGTACGTAGAACTTACATTATCTTGCAATTTCAGTTAAACGTATCCCCTCATAATCAGAAATATAAATATATTCACACATAAGTATGTGGATTTCTTTTTTCATTTTCATTGAGCTCAATGATTATTAAAACTGTTTTGATTAGTTAAAGCTTTAGAAATCATTCTCTCCATTAAAGGGACACTTACATCTCACATTTAACGCAATCATGTCTGTTTCCCAATGAGTTGTAGTATTCGAAAGATCAAGAGGGTCCATGTAATACTCCTGCACTGCCTCACATGTTATAGTTCGTCCATTGGCTCTTCTAATCTCAGCTGGTGTTGCCCCCGAAGCCCAGGTGATTATAGCTGCCACCTGGCCAATCGATGCATTTGTCTGGATATCCACTACCATAGGATGTTCAGTCCCCATTGTTGTAACCGTAGGCAATGGAAATGCCGTGAATGTGCACTCCATTTGCAAGGTATCGGATTCGTGGATTTCAATAGGTCTAATTTCCCGATTGTCATCAGGCAAATCAAGACGAGCTGAAAGGTTTACAAATGTATCATCTCAAAAATGTAAAAATTACTTTGACGATATATGTTTACAACTGAATTTGTCAGGTCCTATTCTATATCTCACAAATGGCCCATAAATTATGGATTTACGGATTGATTAAATTTTATAATACGTACGTTGTACATTAACTGTTATATCGACAGTTGGTAATTCGCCTGCCTCAGAAGTAGGTCGACTCTGGTTGGTGATACATGAGAACTGCGTGTCATACAATTCAGGAAAGTAGTTGATGTGGAAAGGAGATCCAGGAGTAGCAATATTCTCATCCGTGTCGATCCGTCCAGCGGTATCCGTGTGGAACTCCATCTGGTACTCGGGTGATGCCGGTCTCCCGAAAGCTGCCTGACAGGTGATCTCCTGTAACACCCCCTCAGTGAGCTCCAGCGGATTAGGAGGTTCCGGTAGGTGCGGGTAAATTACGATCGGCGGTCCAGCCGGAACTGGAACAAAAATATCCGGTAAATGTATAATGGGAGCTCGCGTCACCAGGAAAATGGAAGATGGGGCAGACGTTCTGAGCATTCTACTGTAGACAAACGAACGCATTTGAACATCCCTTCTCTTTATAAGATAGTTGTAAATATTTTGGTTACTTTGTATTCGTACTATTTCTTGACGATTTGACAAAATATGAAGTAGGTGATGATGAAGTACAGGTCCGCAATGGATGTCACTTAAATTACTGTACATCATTGAGATAGGCTGTACCAAATTTTACAATTCATCAGGATATGGTTACATATACTGCCAGTACAATCTCTGACGTGTATATATATTCAGTAGAATTGTGAACAGACCCCTCCGAGCAAACATGTACAAACAATATATACAGCCGGGCTTATTAATAGTCACGAGTACGTTGAAAAATCTCAAAAAAGTATATCGATATTAGACGTACAATGATACAAATAAAGATACTACTTAAAATGCTTATAATCCCGTTTAAATATTGAATATATCAATACATTAATAACGGTTTCATATTATCACAATTACATGCAAATATATAGATACCGAATTCTATCAATGTCGTTGAATCTTGTCTTGGTAAAGTTACAGGGTCTACTCCTATAGTTAAAGTACATCTCCATGTTCCTATATCTTTGAATACGACAGAGTTAATCTGCACCTCCATATCCATTTCTGAATCGGCTAAGGTAGCAGGACAGGTGTAGTTCACACGTCCAGGATTATCACACATCCAGAGAGAGCACTCGTGAACATCTAGAGCATTGAAAGATAACCGCTGACAGATTGTCCCACTAGGGTTAATCAGATCCAAAGTAACTTGATCTGTATATGGTTTGTTAGGTGTCTCTGTGGCATGACATTTTAAAGTGGTTTCCCCGTTTTCACCTAGTCTGGTATAAACTTCGCTGGTCGTCAAAATAACTGTCTCGGCGCTTGCTATTAACAGAGAGATACATTCATGATCACGCCTCTTAATATAGATTTGGAGGAAATGAACAATTGTGTACGTCAGATAATCGATGAAATTTTGCATCGAACGTCTTACCTGAAGTTGATAACTCCAATGATAGAATCATTACCACCGTAAAATAAAAAGACATGTTTCCTGGTCCGACCACAGAATTTTACGCTAAAACCTACAAGATTTTCAGTTTTTGATCAAAGTTTCGTTACCAAGATATGTAAGACGTGTGCAGCTCTATGACAAACTAAGTCTGTATGTGTATACAAAGTTCTCACACTAACCCTTATAGATAATGAGGATACTAGATTTCGGAGAATCGTCATCTCCCTTATAGGAGATAAGAAGAAAGGAAATGGGTTAATAATAAATCACCATATTCAAGTGATGTATCCCACAGGTGAAATGTTTGCAACACTCTCGGCTGTTTCAACAATCTCTTTCAGGGAGAGGCTACCAACGCCCATGTTGAGTCAGCATAGGGTCTTCTACATGGTACAAATCAACTCATAATGAATAACATACGTCTTAATCTCTAGTTTATGCATATACTACAATTAATTGCAGGTAATAAACAACCTGTTGACCTCGGTTTGGACGTTATTAATACATCTGATGAGACTTATCAGATTCTTATAAGATCGATTACTGTCCCGAGTGCTCGCATGAAGGGCCGAGAAGAAGAGATGTCAGGTTTCTGTAAACTGATCTTAGATTTAGAAAATAAAAACGATTTCGATAACTATACGATGTGAAACATCTCACCATCTGAATTAATAACTTTTTTTTTCTTACCTTATGTCGGCTGTAAATGTTAGGTAAAGATGTATCGATGAATAATAACGGACAGCACTACTATGTCGTACAACTGGGCTGCTGTATGTTGATATGTTGCCATAAATAATTATGATTAATTTAAACAGTACTTAGAGACGCAGTACTGTTACGAACATGACGCGCTTGATGCCACTTAATTAGCTCGGTAGTATTTTTATCAGTTACGCTTCTATATACTTGTTATCGATCTCAAGGAGGAAACTTAAGGATGCATTCACATGATAATATATACAAAAAATATACCTATATACAGGTGCGTCGAATATGCAGATTACATATTTTAACTACGGTAAGGTCCGGATGAACCAAACGTCGCTCTATACGCATTAATTGTGTCAGTCGTCGAAGTATCTTTGCTGCATACAAATGAAGATCAGTTCACACATTATTATTGTCCTTATCCCAAGAGCATGGTTGATTTCTTTATATGATTTATTGATAAATAGACAAAAGAATTATTCATTGTCATTGCTAGGATCTTGACAACGTCATCGTTATGGTTTAAAAAGAAGTCTTTCCTTCTATCACGAGCTGTTTTTGTTTTGTTTCAATTGGGGTGCCTTGGGTGTTATGTAGTATTCCTTTTGTGAATGGTCTCCACACTGCATCATTTTTGTACTATGATTTTAAACATAGACTATTATTAAAGACATGATATATGAATATGGAATTTAAATGCCATATATGTAGCTACTCTGTCTCTGTGTGTATACATTGTACATCGATCTTAATTAATATTATTTTGTGGCTTGATGTTAACGAATTCATGATTGCTGCTGCCAGATTATGTATAGATTAAAATAATGTACAAGTATTCAAACTGGTGACCCTTAGCAATCCCGACTCAGTATCGTAGCAAGACAGAACTACTGTTTACATTGTTGAACAATGATTAAACGTTTCACTACTTAATGATAGAATGACGCTTACATTTTTAAACAAGTCATTCCGTAGAACTCATAAATTACAGTGATATATGCCACAATGTATTGCACATTAATTTGCCACTCCAAATTTGCCTTACTCAATTGGTAAATGAATGTTGCACAAAGGCTAGATTTGGAAAAGGTAGAGAGGAAAAACGCTGATCGGTTACCATCGTAACACGTAATTTATGCTCTTAGAAAGTCATTTATTGTTTATTTTTGATATTGTAATGCGTACCTTTTCATAGTCACATTGTGCAGACATTTCGGAGCTACGTTATGCGCGTGCACTCGTTCATAGGATGGAACTACACACCTACACAGATATATTATTTGGTTTTATTCAATTCGTGTGCGATGCCACCTTATAAACATTATCAATTGTAATTCGATTTAGTAGAATTAGTCTAAACGTTTCAAAGAGAATATGTTTTAGTTGAGGACCTGCAAGAAGGATTGGCCATTAATATGTCCAAACACGTCTACTAAGTGAAATGTTCAATTAACCTACGTAAACGACATTTATATATGAAAACTGAGTCGGGCAACACCTAAAAAGAAAAAGAAAGTAGTTTCGGCTTAGTCATCACAAACTGTGGCAATTTGAACAACATATAATCATCTATTTATCGATGTAAGATCTTACCAGCAGCCAGAGTGACCAGAAGCAGAGACGAAGCATGAGTAGACATCTCATTACCAGTTGCAGTAGAGGAAACTATAGATCGAATAAAATGTATTATGTTATGGCTAGAATGATGGCCTAGGTCTATATTTAATACCACATACCAACAGATGGTTAATTATAATGTTGAACTTTTCATGTCACTTACATTGTATCTTTAGAGTTGTGCTGAACGACACCATATTGTCTGTCGGCTCTCCATCAAATCCGTAAGTCTGATGAGCCATACACGTGACCACACGCCCATCAGCTGCCTCTCTCTCACGCATACTGGAGCCCTCAGCCCACGCGACCACATAGCCCACCTCCCTATCACCATACCGTTTCATGGAGGTGACCAGAGGGTACGCAGCCCCTGTAATCCGCAGTGTGGGGATCGGGTGTCCCATGAACACACAGCTCATGTCCAACTCTTCGCCCTCCTTAGTGTTAGTGATGACCCCAGATGAACGGCTCAAGGTCACATCAGCCACAGCTACAAGTGAGACAATTACACAATATTATGGTCTTGATCGTTGTAAAAGTTCAATACATGGTATTAGGGTCGGTATTCGGTAAATAGCGTGAGCGTTTTAGTTAACCATGGAAAACAAGAGTATGGTGTCTGAAATATACATTGTATATGTATGGCATGTTATACACATTTCGCCTTTGGTATAGTGGGGTCATGTGCATTGTACAAATCCATTAAATGGCTTTAGATTGCCCCATGACTACCTCTGACCAGGATCCATTAATCAATTTTATTTTGTAAAATCATAACAGGTCTTGTCGCTTTCGTAACTGTTTGACAATATTGACCTAAATAGACCTAACTCATACTTACGATAGACGGCTAGATTAGTCTTATATTCGGCGTTGTAATCGTTTGACCCGATTCTGTTAGTCAAATGACACGAGTACTCCCCAGTTTGAGCCTCAGTTAGATTAGCAAACTGCAGGACGGGATCATCCTCATTAGGAATGACGTCACCATTAAATTTCCATTCCACCGCAGCAGCAGGAGACGCACAGAAGTTACACCTCAGCTCATAGTTCTGGCCAACTTTAACCAGGTAATTCTCGTCCCAGGGGACTCCACTCCACATCACTGGATCTGGAATCAGCACGATTGATGTAAAATTTCTTATATGTATGTTTAAGCATGATGATGAGATATTTCATGCAAAGAAATATAATTCAACATGCTATAAAGATATCTGTTTTGTGGTTACATTGAGTGCGCATCATTGTGGTTGCCCTGGCATCTCCAACCTCACATGTGAAAGCTCGGTCTAATAGATCTATATCATCACACGTCGTACCAACTCCTTCTACAAACAAAAGCAAAATATGGCGTAGTCAAAAACAAGATTAGGAAATACCACGGTTTTCTTACACTTCTACCACCTTCACCTGATCATTGGTGGATACCGTTAAAAGTTATTATTCCTATATAATCATGCATCAGGCGATATACATGAAGTTTTCATGAATCGACTGAATGGACTTCCTCAGATGAATAAGTTTGACAAATTCTTAATTATAGAATATATCATTTAAGGGATACTTGACATGTTTCTTTATTCTGAGAATATAAATTAAAGTTTTGTACGGTATGCATTGGTGTAGTTATTTAGTGGTATGGGCAAGCTTGGTTGTAGGTTATTTACCTATTGTCTTTCTAATGGTGGACCTCCAGCCGATGGTCAGCCCGTCCGACCTAGGCGAGAGGCTTTCCGCGCTGAAATGAAAGGTGTATATGTCTGACGCATCCTTCAGTATTTCTTTATTATCATCGTACCACCTGACATCGGCAGCAGTGATTGCAGGTAGTCCGGTGAAAAGACAGGTGGACAGGATGAATGATGAGCTGTAGATGATGGCCAACTCTCGGTATCGGATTGACGGTTCCAGTAGGATGGGAGGAACTGCAAAATAACACGTACATGACAATCACAAAGTTAAACAAAATGGACGAGTGCCGCGGAGATAGTTTGAAATATCAATAAACAGAAATAAGTGGGGACGCTGGTGAATTTATTTTCAACTATCAAACTTCAAATCATATATATTTCTGCCTATATATCTTTTGGCGCAACAGTAGCTGCCAGCTTCGTATTACTGCTGTCAGTGTTAATACTATTCAAAAATATTCCACTAGCAGCAGATTCCAGATTGAGATTCGTGTTATTTGTTTCTGATAACACGAAGTCGTACCGGTGATGACGAGAGAGGCAGGAGGAGATGGAGCTGACTCAATCACCGGGCTGAGGACAGGTAAGTTCCTGGCTGCACATGTGAAGTAGCCGCCCTGGTCCACTTTATCAGGGGTGAAGTTCAGCAGTCTGGTCTCGGTGGGCGACTGGGCAATAGCTTCACCATCCCTGTACCAGCTATACTGGGCTGCTGGAGGGTTTCCCGTGTCCATAACCTCACAAATCAAGTGCACCTGTGGAATAACAAGTAAAACTTCGTTTGTCAAGCTACATACCTCGTTATGAAAGGTATCCACCAGATGTTTACATATACATATATAGCATCAATCTAAACACTTTTCAGTTCATACTGAAAGAACGCTATATATATGTATGAATTTTTAAAATCATGATCTTTGTGAATATATTACTGAAAAACTACCTCATCTCCTAAAGCTATTCTAGATGGTTCCAGAATCAGAGCGAATGGAGTTTCGGAGCCATCTGAAATTATTAAAAAAAATACCATGTATTGTTGAAGCCCGCATGCATGGCATGATGATATTTTAGTACTCCGCAGATGACTGTCGTGGACTGGTAAAGATTGATGTCCTTATTTGATACTCACACTGCACATTGATAGTTGCGGTCGTCGTTCCACTTTTGCTGACAATGCTGCCCCCCTGCATGTAAGCCTGCCTCCCCGTACATGTCACCACTCTACTATTGGCCATCCTCCTCTCTTTAATAGTTGCTCCTGAGTTCCACTCCACCATAAAGCCTCTATACGTGCCTGAACCTATGGGCGTGGAGATCATCGGATGTTCAGCTCCAAGAACAGTGACCTCTGGTGAAGGGTTCCCGCGGAACTGACAAATCAAACCGAGGAGGCCGTTATCTGCCGTGTGGATGATGGAACTGGGCTGGTCAGTGATGCTTAATTCCTCAATAGCTATAAACAATCAAAAGGCAATATAAGATTATCATAGCGGCCCCGAGATGCAAGTTGATAAGCTATTGGCAAACAAACATGAAGTCACAGATTACGTGAATTATGTGTTTTACCTGCTACTTGAAGTGTGAATTTAACACCAGGAGATGGAGCTGGCACAGACCCTGGGACTGCCTGTTTGACCGCGCAATAAATCAGCGCGTCCTCATCAGTAAGGGCGGGGGTAAAGGTCACGCTGAACTCCATCCCCGGGGTAATGGCTGCAGGGCTGGACCCCAGTATCTCAGGTGCACCAGGCGTCCTTTCTATGTGAACCTCCAGCCAGGCTTCAGGGGCCGGTTGTGAACCAAACCCGGCCTGACACGTGATGGTCTGGGGTTGACTCTCTACAAGGGCGAGGCTGGTGGTCTCCATGGTCTCAGGGTACACCAGAGCGGGTTTACCAGAAGCAACTGGGTAGAGGTAAATGACATTTATCACCGGCAATTCATGATGAATATGACATTCCTGGGCTATCAATGTGCAAATGGGAACGAACATAAATTACCATATTCTGAGAGGGTCGCTGTCTCAGTCTGAGGTGATCCATCCACGGTAACTTTGCAGGTCCAGCCGCCCAAATCACCAGCGTGAATCCCGTCCACACTCACTGACGCGTCTATGGCAGTATATGGAGCAGCCGGGCATGTGACGTCATAACGTGACGTCACCATGATGTTACAAATGCCATGGGTATCGCATTTATCAGGAAATTCGCTGTCCCAGCTAGCACAAAGTTGGCCATCGGATGATCTTATCTCTACTATAGCTTGGCTGCCAGTTGGACTTCTGCTATCGGTGCAAGTGAGGAGAGATTTCCCTCCCAGCGCGTTGTATCCACCATTATCCCAGGAGGCAGCAACGTTCTGACCGGCAGCTGCATAACAAAGACTAACCGATATGCAAATAGTTTGGTTCATGACCTATGTTCAGAACATCGATATGGTATAAATTTTACATGCCATCAACCTATTATAATTATTTTAAATCGACTTCTCACTAGAATAAGTGGGTTTTTTAATAAGTCTGATGTCAAAGACTTTGTAAAACTTGCATTTCTCGTCCAACAAGTAAAAGTTTAAGTTCACATGAGTAATTGAGTAATGTATCCCATTTCAGTATACATGAGCGAACTTACCAGAACATATTCCTATCAGGAAAAACCAAGCAACCAACATATTTCTATCGTGCACGGGAGATGTTAGAGCCTCAGGCTGGTCTGAGTTTGAGTGTTTCCTGCAAACCATAGTTTGATCATATACATCCATTTATTCAAATCAATTTGTTTGACTTCATTAATGTATATGGCCATAAAATGTAATGAAAATAAACAAACAAACGCCATGTGCATCTAAATGGGGATTAATTGTTTAAATTTAAGTGCATAAAGAGTTTAAATGCTTCATATTTTATTGCTAAGAGAATTTAATCTGTCACTTACGAGGGACATATATATGACATATCATCGTAAATTAAGATCTAAGAAAGCTAAGCAAATACGACATTTTAGAAACTTACGAAAACAGTAAATCATTGAGATATTTGATTTACGTAATTAATACTCATGAAGTGATGTGTGTTGCGAGCGTGTTTCAACTGATAAAAATGAATATCTAACCATATACAATCGGGGCAAGTCAAATGAGTGCAAAAGCTACGTATCATTATTCTAAGAAAGAACGTGTTATAAACATTTCCATGTACTAATCACCGCTGATAATTCTAAGTGTTTTATAATAGAGCAATAGGAAATGAGGGGAACAGAAATATTTGATATCTAGTTTAATTCAAATAACTTTCTAGTAACAAAGACACATACCTTTTGATATTAGATACAGGTTGTCGGTTAATCTTAGGTTTCAATACAAGGTTTACAAATCAAATGAGTCAATAGTATCATTGATATTTATTTTTAATTTTTTAACATTTATGACGTATATGAGTTTCCTGCGTACAGTTTGAGACTTGTTCCCTTATCAGTTAGTGCCGATATTTTTCATTTAATATGTATTGATATGTATTATGATCACTATCATATGCAGATCTGGCCAACCATTCGGTCACGATTCAACAATTTGTGAATTGAATAGAGGTTTCTTAACCGCATTCGAAAAGCTCACAATACCTAACAATATACCTTAACTTTGATTTCGCTTGTTTCCAATTCAAGTTGTAAAATAAGATATAGCCACATAGTTCTAGTGCTGACCAGCCACGTATATGCCTTGTCTTTATCATAAACGATAAACCCAATCAGTTGATTCGCTCCACGTAGATTCATAGCCATGCATCTGAGTAACGTGAAACAAATATATATTACTACTGCATCTTAAAATTGAGGATTACAAATAATACCACATACGAATATACAATGGTCGATTTTAAAATCGTAGCAGCGCATGTAAATTCACTTAAAATAAGTCACAGTGATATAAATTGAGAACTCTGTTGAATGAAGATTTACCCCTCTTTTTTTATGAATGCTGAAACAATTGATTCCTGTCGTGATGCTGTTTGTGCCTCTGTTGACAGATGACGTGTCACTTAGCCCTGTGGAGTTGTGTACTAACCTTCACTCGTCACTAAATCCGCGGTGTGCAAATTGTACGTACCTGGCAAAATTGTCCTCTTCTTGTCATA
>JAXGGS010118645.1:0-19425 GCA_035585475.1 Armandia brevis
GGCACCAGTTTTTGACCGGCAAATAATCCCGGCGATAATTCTTTTTCAAACTCGTGCATGCTGTCGCGTTGCGCCTGAGCAAAATCTCTTACTCTGGCGTGTGCATAGGCAATGTCTTTTTTAAGCTGCGGGTCTATAGTATCGGAAGCAGCCTTGATTTCGGCTTTGCTTACCAGCAGTTCGCCATTCCACTTATCAAATTTCTGGGCGTATTCGGCAAGCTTGGCTTCCCCGCCTTCTTCTATGTCTTTCAGGATTGTAGCGACCAGATCGCGAACGTCGTCTTCTCCGGTAGCTGCCGTTTTTGTTGCCTTTTTAAGATATTCAATGGTCATTACTTACTCCAAGTTGGGCGTATGCCGTTTATAAGTGGCTTAGCTTTTTAGAATACGTAAAAAATATTTTTTTGTAAGGCAGTATCAAAAAATAGCATAACGAATATCATTTTTTGATATAGAGGTCGGAAAATAGCGTTTTTTGTGTAGCAATGCACCTGACACTCTGGCCATGCTGCTAACGGGAAATGTTTAGGATGCCTTTTGCTTTACGGGGAAAGACCCAATGAGCGGTCATTCTGGTTTGCCCAAAATCAATGTGTAATAGCGCCGAATACACACGCACAGCAGTGCGTGTTCAGCGAAAAAAGTCCCTTAAAAAATCAACAGTTAACGGTTTACTAATCCGTACGTTCCATACCGATTATGGGCATAACCACCACGGGTGACATCTATAGCTTTGCCATACGCAGAAACAACGCATAGCGGTCATTGCCTGTTAAGCAATAAACGACAAACAATACAACTTCATTGTGTTTGCGCGTGCGGTGTGCGCAATCTATAGACTTAAGCGGAGTATCGATACCAAATAGGGCGTATCGAAAGGAACTAAAAAAACAACAGCAGAATGCAGCGGTTACCTAGTTACCGAATTTGCGTTCTTCGTGTTCTTGCAGCTCTTTTACTTCTGCACATACATTGGCGGTTGGACGTACCAGCAACCGTTCTATACCTATAGGCTCACCGCTTACATCGCAATAGCCGTATTCAGCACTGCGGATACGCTCAAGCGATTGGTTGATTTTTCGAATCAATACGCTTTCACGCTCAACGATGCGCAGCATCAGTCGATTGTCTTCTTCAATTTGTGCACGATCTAAGTCATCGTTTTCCTGCACAAAGTTAGCGAGATTCCCTTTGGCACTGGTTAGGTGCTCTTCTGCTTCGCTTCGTTGTGCAATCAACAAATCTTTAAAAAACGCTAGTTGCTCCTCATTCATGTAATCTTTTTTTGGAGCTCTACGTAATCTGGCTTCAGTTAACATGTGTCATCACCCGGCAAAAAACGCGATAGTATAAGGTTGTTGTGGCAGTATTACGACCCTTTCGTAATTCCAGCTTATTCCATGCATATGACTGCCCCAGGCACACTGCCCGATATTGCCCTCCAAAAGGTTGCCTATGCCAATCAACAACTCGATTGGGTTGGGATGGATGCAATGCTTATGCCATTGCAATTTGTCGATGCTGATAGCAGCCAACAGGTTTCAGCAAGTTGCAACATTCACGTAAATGTATCTAATGGCGACGCCAGAGGCATTCATATGTCTCGGCTCTATCTCCAGACAGATAATTTAATAGATTGCAGCAAGGCGTCTCTAACAACGGTGCTGCGCAATTGTATTGCAACGCATACAGATACCAGTAACGCCGCAAAAATCCGCCTAGAATTTACCCTGATGATCAAGCGCCCCGCTCTGGTCAGCGACAACACAGGTTGGCGCGCCTATCCGGTTGCGATAGAAGCACAGTGTCAAAACGGTAAAACCACATTCAGTATGGACGCAAACATTGCCTATTCGTCTACCTGCCCTTGCTCTAAGGCCTTGGCCGAGCAGGCCATTGTGGATAAGTTTAAAAAGGATACCGAATCAGAGAGCAATCTCGATCGGCAGGCAGTCATCGATTGGTTATCCAACAACGCCATCTACGCATCACCACACAGCCAGCGCAGCAACGCATGGATTCATGTGCCTGTAGATGCAGAAGGCGAATATGGTTTGCTACGCCTCATTGACCTTGTAGAAACCAGTCTGGGTACGCCTGTGCAGGCAGCGGTCAAACGCGAAGACGAACTGCGTTTTGCCGAGCTTAATGGGCAAAACCCCATGTTTTGTGAAGATGCTGCCAGACGTATCAAACACCAACTTATTCAGCATTACGCTAGCTTTACTATTCGAGTAGATCACTACGAAAGCCTGCACGCCCATAATGCTGTTGCCATATGTAGCTACCCTTGAGCAGTCAAGCACCACAACATACACTCGACCCTGTTTTTGCCGATTTTCGAGCCTACACAGACAGTGATCTGCCAAACATAATTCCTATGTTGCTGGCGAATGATCAGCTTATAGATCGTCTAGCGGGTTACAAAATCCCCCGCTTACAGCGCGTTTCTGCTGGGCTAGCACGCTGGTTAACCAGAAAAACGTTGCAATACAAGCTGCGTGGAATAGACAGCATTTTGGCTCTGCAACAACGGGTCTCTGGTTACTACTTTTTCCATATGCTAGAAACCACCGTGCAGACATTTCATATTTCTGGCGTAGAAAACCTGCCCACAGATGGCGGCGCATTATTGCTTTCTAATCACCGCGACATAGTGCTTGACCCAACATTTGTGAATTACGCGCTCTACAAACACCACGCTATAACGGCAAGACTGGCAACCGGGAACAACCTGGTCTCTATCCCTTTTGCCGAACACCTAATGCGATTAAACAAAAGCTTTTGGGTGAAACGTGAGGAGCAAACCCCCAGAGAACTGTTGAAAAACATGCAGTTACTATCGCAATACATATCGTTATCAATATGCGATGACAAAGAAATTGTGTGGATGGCCCAGCGCGAAGGCCGTGCCAAAAATGGCGTAGACACCACCGAACCAGCCGTACTAAAAATGCTTAAATTGGCCGATAACAAGGCAAGCTGGCAACAGACCGCACAACGGCTGCGCATTATTCCCGTCACCATTGAATACCAATACGACCCTTGCGATCTTGCTAAGGCAACCGAACTGGAGATGCGTAACCGCACCGGTGAACAGCATAAAGACGATACCAGCAGCGTGGTACGCAGTATTTTGCAGCCCAAAGGCGATGTGGCAATTACTATTGGCAAAGCAATAGAACTGGCAGAAGACCAACAGCTTGACCAGCTGGCCGCCGCAATAGACGCAACAATTATCGGCAATTATCGGCTGTTTTCTAGCCACCTTACTGCCTTGCGGATACTTGCAGAAAGCGGCGATACCAACTACCAATTGGCATGGAAATGGTGCAAGCAGCAATCTATGCCGCCTGCTGAAGACCAGCACTTTATAGAGCGCATTGCAGCAGCACCCAGCCACGACATTCGTCACCAAATGCTGTGTATGTACGCTAACCCCTGCCGCAGTCTGTGGCAACTACGTACCAACCAGCTGAGCTAAACGCTGTGGGTGAGTTGAGTAAACTGAAAGGGCTTGGAGTAAAAACCGAAAAACAACTCAACGCTATTGGCATTTACACCAGAGCGCAGCTCGAACAGCTTGGCGCTGTCCGCGCCTTTATGAAGCTACAAAACAGCAGTAGCACCCACAGCATTTCACTTAATTTTTTATATGCGATGGTCGGCGCGTTAGAAGATGTGCATTGGGGAACTGTAGCGCAACACGAAAAAACCAGACTGCTCTTAGAACTAGATGGTTACCGCGAACTCGAAGCCGAACTGCAAGCACAAGGCATAACCTTCGAAATATAAAAAGCACCCACCATCGCTATCCAGTTAGGCTCATCCAAAAGCCTGAAAGAGCGCGTAGAGCCACAGGATAATTGCTATGGTAAATGCCAATAGTACAGACGCACTGGCCATATCCTTCGATTGCTTAGCGAGTATGTGGTAATCCGGCGACGCCTTATCCACCACTGCTTCAATCGCAGAATTCAGCAATTCGACAATAAGTATAAAAAGATGCGAGATGCATATCGCAACGGTGAGACTAAGCGTAAAGGGCAGTACGGCAGCTAAAACGCTCATAACAGCAATAAAAACAAGCTCTTGCTGAAAAGCCGGCTCCCGTTTACTCGCGTGCTTCAACCCAGCCAGCGAATAGCCAAACGCGCAAAAAATACGTCGTAAGCCCAGCATGTTTTTCATTTTTTTTACCTATGCAAGCGGTAAGCATAACCCAATGCTGACCGCGTCAACGTAAAGAGGACTATACACACATATGGCTATAGCCAGCTACGTCTGCTGTGCGCCCTTTGGCGGCGTTTTAAGCACTAGCATAGCCAACAGTCCTACCAAAATCAAAAAGCCCGCTATGCACAGCATGGTGTCTTTGTAGGTTCCTACTTTGGCAACTAACCCCAAAGCCGCTGGGCCAGAAATTACTGCCGCATAACTGCAACCAATAAGCACAGAAATAACCTTGGTTCTGGATTTTTTTGGCGCAGCTGCTGCTGCCTCACGCAGTAACAATGGAAATGCATTGGCGAGTACCAACCCAACCAAAAACAGCACCGCCAAAACCACCAAATAGTTTTCCAATTGGATTGCTACCAACATCATGACGCCAACCAGCATGCACGGAATGCATAGCAAACCCTTACTACTAAAATGGCCAATTAACCAGTCACCACTGAACCGACCAATCAACATGCCACCAGCAAAAACCGCCACACCAGTACCCGCGCTTTCGGCTGCTATACCGAGCATATGGGTTATATATAACCCCGACCAGTCCCCAATACCGCCTTCTATCAAATTTGACAGAACCAGCAACAAACCCAAACCCAGTACCAGTAATTTCGGCACCGACTGAGGCCCTATAGTTGATGGCGCAGAGGTATGTACTTCGGCATAGAGCCACCGACTGCACCAAATCATCATCAATGATAACAACAATGCTGCCCATAGCGTGGATGCTGCTACCGGCAATTGCCAATAATGCAGTAATAGCCAATAGCCCGCGCCAGACAGGGTACCCAGGCTAAACATGCCATGGAATCCCGAAAGACGCTTTTTACCTGTGGTGTTTTCCCATTCGAGTGCTTGTAAATTCACAATGGTATCGAGTACACCAGCTCCCACACCAACACCTATTCCCAAGCAATAAAAAAACACCAGATTATTGGTGAGCATCACCAATACCATTGAGAAACTAAACAGCACCACGCTCATACGTGTCAGATAGCGGATACTGCACAGCTTCATGATTACACGAATGGTCAGCGCAGTTGCTATAAGCGAGACACCTACAATGAGCAGAAAAATACTGAGGTATTCTGGCCGCAATGCAAGACGTACGCTCACGCTGGGGATAGCAGCCCCCCACATGCCTATAAACGCTCCAAGAACCCAAAAACCAGTGGCAATAGACGCTTCTGTAGCTCTATGCTTAACAATAGCTACTATTGCTGTCCTCCCGTTTCAAGCACATCCCAACAAGCACCCATAGTGTGATAATCAACCTTACCCGGTGGCGATTTCAAATTATCAACCGCCAAGCCTTCGCGGGTACGCACACGAAACCACGCGCCGTGCTGGTGATCAACCATATGCTTCCAGCTCCATTGCCAGAGTTTGTTGTAGGCATCTAGATATTCTGTATCACCAATGTTTTGATACAACCGCCACGCAGCTGCCTGTGCTTCTGCTTGCACCCAAAAGTATTTCTGCGCATCGGCAAAGGTGCCATCTGGTGCATAGCCATACACCAAACCACCGTGCTCGTTATCCCATCCCTGGGCATAGGCCGCGTCAAATAATTCTTTAGCGCGAACCACATACCAGTCTTTCTGGTGCAGGCTGTGCATTTGCAGTAACAGCTTTGCCCATTCGCATTGGTGCCCCGGCTGAAATCCCCAGGGTTTAAATAGATCGTCTGGTTTGTCTTTGTTGTATTCCCAGTCTGCTTCCCAGTTTTGGTTGTAGTGCTCCCAAATTTGCCCACCAGTGGTATGCGCGAGCTGATTGGCAAAGCGTTCGGCGAGCTGATTGGCTCTGCGCCAGTATTTTTCGTCTTCGGTAACCTGGTAGGCCGCAATCAATGCTTCGCAAGCGTGCATATTGGCATTTTGGCCGCGATAGGGCGAAAGCTGCATAAGGCTCGCATCGCGCTCATCGGCATAGGCCTGATGCTCTTCTTGCCAAAACTGGCTTTCGAGTACATCCCATCCCAGCGAAATAAGTTCACTACCGTCTGCTATGCCAACGGCAAAAGCACTGGCACCCGCCAGCATCACAAATGCATGACCATAGGCCATGGCAGTCGCATCAAGTGCCACACCATCTGGATTGATTACCCACGCAAAATGCCCTTGCGGCTGTCTATGCTGCTCTACCCAATACAGAGCGTCACGCGCCCATTGCGCGTAGTGTTCACCGTATCCTAATCTATAGGCGTTGGCGTAATTAAACACCAATCTGGTACTACTCACTAGGTGGCGGGTTTTGCTATCAAATACCGTGCCATCGTCGCGTAGGCTATGGTGGAATCCACCTTGATTGTCACGTATAACCGGCTCGTAAAAAGCCAGTATTTCACGAACGTGTTCTTGCAGAAAATCGGCAGATGTAAACGCTGGGAAATGCTCAGTCACAGTTAGCCCCTATCGGTTGAATGTTGGTTAGCAATTAATTGCAAATTTGGCCTAAGGTTCTAGCTCCAAATCCATACGCTTGCCATGTGTATGCCCGTAGACATCAAGCGTAATATAACACCATGTCTTTTCAACGGACTAAAGGCTGATAACTAGTTGCTGTTATCCGTAACCAGATGTTCTGCTAGCGTGGTTTGGAGTTGTTGACACAGATGCGCTGCTTGCGATGCATCTGCAGGCACAAGACGCAATACGCCCTTATGCCCATTGGTCTGCTGATAGTGCACAGCAAGACTGGTGTGTTGATCGTCTGTAAGCTGTTCTACCGTGAAAGCAGCAGGCTGTTTTTTGGCAAATTCTTGATACAAGCTGTCTTGGTCTATAGCAGTCGCCTGCCATAACAAGGCTTGGCTGAACGCTACTTCGCGCAATCTTGTACGTACAAAATCGGGCGCTAGAAAGGCTAACAAAGCGCCAGCTTTGGGGCCACTTTCGCTATCTAAAAATGCCCTGTACACAGCAACAAAGCCGTCTCGTGGTGAGAGCGGAACAAGCCGTGCAGCATCAAAAACCAACTGCTGAAAAAGCTCATCGTTGCTTTCTTCGCATTGCGCAATCATTGCCGCTAATTGGTGCAAAAAGGCCTTCTGTTCAACCCGAAGCTGATCGACAGACGCTGGCAACTGCTCGTGTACCACCAGTTTGTCGCTTTCGTCTGCATAGTTTTCAAGCCAGTGCTGGGTAGCAGCAATACGTATATCCAGATCCGCTAACTGGTCTTGATCGAGCTTATAGCGTCGCGCAACTTCTTCACGCACTTGCAGGTGCGGTAATTGCAATAAGGCAACCAAAAGCTGAAAAGACACCGGCTGTACCACTGGTCTGGTATCTACCCCCAGTATGTCTGCATAGTCTGCTTGCGCTTCGCCCTGGGTTGCTGCCAAACAGGTTTGATCGTATTCGTTATAGAGTTTGATCAAGAAATCTTGCGTAGTCGAAAAATTGACCGTGCGTTTGGGTGGCGTTCGTACCATCAAAAACCGTAGCACTGCCGGAGGAAGCAAATGCGCCATATCCGCAGCAGCACTCCCTATGCCCTTCGACGAGCTCATTTTGCTACCGCTCACCAAGAAGAATTCGTAGGGAAGATTTTTGGGCGGTTCGGCGCGAAAAATACGTCGCATAGCCGTTGAAGCTATATCCCGCGATCCGCCTTTTGTACAGTGATCTTTGCCAGCACCCTCAAGGGTGACGCCAAAGCTAAACCATTTGGCAACCCATTCGAGTTTCCACGGCAGCTTGCCATTACCGTCGAATGGCGATATTTCGCCACTGTGCCCACAGCCATTTGCCCAAGAGGTATAGGCCGGTATGCATTGGTAGGTAACCTTGTTATCAGCAAATCCGGTCACCTTGGTGCTGCCAATCTTTCCACACTGCTCGCACACCACCTGAAACGGATACCAATCAGCCGGGCGTTCAGCTTTGCTTACGCGCAGGTAAATATCGCGTACCACATCCGCCTGTAGCAAAATGCGTTCTATGGCTTCGTTCATTGATCCGCTGGCGTAGCGTTCGCTCATGCGGTAAATAGTGGCATCTACGCCTAGGTGCGAGAAGAGCGCTAAAAAATCGCTCGCGTAGTGCTCGGCTAAATTAGCGTGTGAAGACCCTTCGGGCGCTGCAATGTTGCATAGCGGTTTCCCCATTGCATCGTGTAACCACTGGGGTGCATCGTCTGGTAGGCCATCGAGTGGGTCCATGTCGTCTAACCCATACATATAGGTTGACGGCACGCCCTTGGCAATAAGCGAACGGTGCAGTGCATCGTGAATAATAACGCCGCGCAACGAACCGACGTGTACCCGGCCAGATGGCGTTTTAGAATCGTTAATTATTTGGGGCGTGGAAAGCCCGTCTGTCTCGCTGGTAAACCACATGGCGCTAACTAGAGCGCAACGGCTTCACGAGCCAGGTTTTCTATTGTCTTCCAGTCTTTATTCGCAACAGCCTCTTTGGGCGCTAGCCAACTGCCACCAACGCATTCAACGTTATCTAAGGCCAAATACTGGCTGGCATTTTGTGGCGAAATTCCGCCAGTTGGACAAAAGCCAACATTGGCAAAAGGGCCTTGAAAAGATTTGAGCGCACCAATTCCGCCAACATATTCAGCTGGAAAGAATTTAAAGAAATCAATGTTACCGTAGTTACCCCACTGCATGCACTCGCTGGCAGAAGATACGCCGGGCACAATTGGGAGCATTTGATCAAAAGCAGCATCAAGCAACGCCAGAGTCGTTCCAGGACTTATGGCAAAGGCTGCGCCGTTTTGCTTGGCCAGCTTCACATCGCTTTCTTTACAGACTGTGCCTGCTGCAACCACCAATTCGGGAATTGCATGTGCAACCTTCCCAATGGCTTCGGCTGCCACCGGGGTGCGCAAGGTAATTTCTACTACCTTGGCACCACCGTTATACAACGCCTGGCACAGAGGAACTGCGTCGGCTAGGTTGTCGATTGTCAACACAGGGATAACTCTGGCTTCCCTGCAAATTTGACGAATGTCTAATCTGCCTTTATTCACTGCAAGTCCTCGTAATTGCGAAAGCGAAGTGGTGTTTAGTCAGCTTTAAGTAAACGAATTTGCTTATTCAAACGAGACTTGTGTCTTGCTATTTTGTTTGCACTAAAAATGCCTTTACGGTCAAGCGAGTCCAACACAGACTGTGCTAACTTGAAGTTATCCATAGCGGCTTGATAGTTTTTTTCGCTAATAGATTGCTGCACACGTTTAATAGCAGTTCTACCTGATGAGCGAAGCATTGCGTTGCGTTTTCTGCGAACATCGTTTTGCGAAGCCCGCTTGCGCGAAGATGGGGTATTAGCCATTGCGTATTTCCCTCGTTTAGTTGCTGCTGCGTGATGCTACTACTTCGAGCGGCACATCAACAGTGGTGTCAGTATCAAGCACAACCTGCACAGTATATTCGCCTGTCTTGCGGATATGCTCATCATCCATGTTCACTTCCCTGCGTTCTACTTGAATACCGCGCTCAGCGAACTGGGCACAGATTTCACGCTTGGTAACCGAACCATAGAGCTTCCCGTCTTCTGAAGCATTCATTTCTATGTGCAACATGGTTTTGCTTAGCTTGTCGGCACGGTTCAATGAAGCCTGACGACTCGCTTCGCGCCGTTTTTCCAGCTCATCGCGTCTTTCGTCAAATACTTTCATGTTTCCGGCCGTAGCAGCAAGTGCTTTACCGTAAGGAATTAAATAATTGCGACCATAGCCTGGGCGTACCTTTACGGTTTCGCCAAATTCACCAAGCTTGCGAATATTTTCTAACAATATTACCTGCATCTTCTACTCCTAGAACTTGCGGTGATTATCGCAATACGGGATCAATGCCAAATAACGGGCACGCTTAATGGCTGTAGACAAAGCCCGTTGCTGCTTGCTGGTTACACCAGAAATGCGGCTTGGCACAATCTTGCCATTTTCGGTCACAAACTGCTCAATTGTGGGGATGTCTTTGTAATCGATGCCTTTCGAGCGCATGTTCTCAAGTGCAGCACGATTAAACTTAATTCTGCGAAAAGCCATTAGCTATTCTCCTTATCGGTAGCAGTCTCTGCAGCATCATCAGCCGCTGCTTCTTTAGCTGGTTCTTCAACTGGCGCAGCTTCGGGTTCGGGAGCCTTTGCTTCAGCCGCAGGTTGCTCAACAGCAGCCTCTGGGCTTTCCTTAGCTTCAGCAGCTTCAGCTTCCTTAGCAGCTTCGGCTTCTTTAGCCGCTTCTGCAGCCTTGCTCTCTGCCAGTATGGCGCGATTGGCCTCACGGTTCTTTTCGCGTTCTTCCTGCTCTTTTTCTTTATTGATGGCAAGCTTCATAGACGAAGCTTTAGTAGGTGATTTTGCCATGCTAACAACCATATGGCGCAATACCGCATCGTTAAAACGGAAGGCGTATTGCAGGTTGTGAATTACCTCTTGATCACACTCTACGTTCATCAACACATAGTGTGCTTTGTGTACTTTGTTGACTGGATAAGCAAGCTTGCGTCTGCCCCAATCTTCTACACGATGCACCTTTCCGCCAGATTCAGTGATTTGGGTTTTATACCTTTCCATCATAAAAGGCACCTGTTCACTTTGGCTTGGGTGCACAAAAAATACTACTTCATAATGTCGCATGTTTGTCTACCGGCTTATGGACTAAGTGGCCTGCAGCAATAGCTGTCAGGCAAGCGGGCAGGAATTCTATCCAGATTTATCCAGCAAACAGACAAATTACACAGTTTTTTCGTAGTAACCAACAGCAGATCGCCCTGTTATTGCTAATGCGCGTGCTATATAACGAGGCGACATTGTGCGTTGCAACAACTTGCACAGCCTTGTTTGGCATTTCGGGTA
Organism: Armandia brevis; assembly: GCA_035585475.1. Lineage (NCBI taxonomy): Eukaryota > Metazoa > Annelida > Polychaeta > Opheliidae > Armandia > Armandia brevis. The sequence continues at coordinate 11,057 of JAXGGS010118645.1, forward strand.
TAGTGCCGCTCCTCACCATTTATACATTTATTGGCACATGAGCACACACGTAACGCTTTTTGAAGGGATTCACCAACGTGCAGTTTCTTTACTGCAAGACAAAGGCCATCAGGTTACCGAAATCCCCAGTTCTCCTAGTAAAGAAGAACTCCACAAAGCACTAGAACACAGCACCGCTATTGGTATACGTTCGCGCACCAACATCACCGCCGATGACCTAGATAAAGCACGCAATCTGCAAGCCATAGGCTGTTTTTGCATAGGCACCAACCAAGTAGATATAGATGCAGCCAGAGAAAGGGGCATCGCTGTATTCAATGCACCCCATGCCAATACACGTAGCGTGGCAGAACTGGTAATAGCCGAAGCCATAATGTTAATGCGCCGCATACCGGTGAATAACCGCGCTATGCACCAGGGCGAATGGAAAAAAAGCGCGTCAAGCAGACACGAAATCCGTGGCAAGACCCTCGGCATAATCGGCTATGGCAACATAGGCACCCAGCTTGGCATACTCGCCGAAGACATGGGCATGCAGGTTGTTTTTTACGATGTAGCAACCAAACTCGCTCTCGGCAACGCCAGAGCTATGCCTAGCATTGAAACCCTATTAAAAAACAGCGATGTAGTCAGCGTTCATGTACCAGAGACCCAGCTCACCAACGGCATGTTTAATGCCCGTTTGCTGGAACTTTGTAAACCTGGTGCAATCCTAATTAACGCCTCTCGCGGCACAGTTGTGGATATTGCAGCGCTATGCGATAACCTGCAAAGCGGCCATATTGGCGGTGCAGCAATCGATGTTTTCCCCGAAGAGCCATCTGCCAACAGTGCAGCGTTTAATTCACAGCTCACGGGCATGAACAACGTAATTTTAACCTCGCATATTGGCGGCAGCACCGTTGAAGCCCAAATGAACATAGGCACAGAAGTAGCCGTAAAACTGGCTGACTTCATGACCTGGGGAAGCAGCAACATGGCGGTTAATTTTCCGCAAATTGTGCTTGGTGAACCTGAACAAAGCCGCATATTGCACCTGCACCACAATGTACCGGGTGTGCTTTCATCGGTTAACCGCATCATGGCGGCGCACAGCATTAATATTTCTGGTTCACAATTGCAGACCATAGGCAACCTTGGTTACGCCAGTCTGGATTTAGATACCACCGATGCTATAGACGATCTGCGTCAAGAACTAGAGCAATTGCCAGAAACCATTCGGGTTCGTGCCATCAGCTCTGTTGCATAAAAACAACCATTGCCAAGTAAACGCACACAGCATGTGTGACACTATGGCTCGGCTTCAGCAATCTAAGATCGTATGACACAGCAACCCACCCAGCAAACGCCTATTTTGCAGGTTAACAACCTCTCAAAATCCTATGACAGTGGCTTTCAGGCGCTTAAAGACGTCAGTATTGACGTGCAACAAGGCGAAATTCTTGCCCTGCTCGGCCCCAACGGGGCAGGAAAGACCACCTTTATATCGTGCATTTGCGGCATATCTAATGCCACTTCTGGAAACGTAAGTGTTGGCGGTTACGACATTGTGCACAACTACCGCGAAGCACGCCGCTTGGTTGGCCTGGTGCCACAAGAAATATATTTGGAACCCTTTGAGAACGTAATAAACACCCTGCGCTTTTCCAGCGGACTCTACGGCAATCCGGCCAGCCCAGAAACCCTTGAAGACATACTGCGCAAACTATCGCTTTGGGACAAACGCGACAGCCGGGTAGTCACGCTTTCTGGCGGGATGAAACGCCGTGTGCTTATAGCCAAAGCGCTTAGTCACCAACCGCGCTTACTCTTTCTTGACGAGCCAACCGCCGGGGTAGATGTAGAACTTCGTAAAGACATGTGGGAGCTGGTTGCGCAACTCAAGCAAAACGGCGTAACTATTATTTTGACTACCCATTACATAGAAGAGGCAGAAGCCATTGCCGATCGCATAGGGGTAATCAACAAAGGCGAACTGCTACTGGTTGAAAACAAACAGGCGCTAATGAAACGCCTTGGCAAAAAATGCCTGACCTTAGAGCTAGAAGAATCTATCTCCAGTATTCCAGCGTCGCTCAAACGCTACGGGCTAAGCCTGTCGAAAGATGGACTATCGCTCGACTATGTGTACGACACCCAGTCCCAACATCTCGAAATGACCAAGCTGCTGTCAGACATAGCCAGCGCCAAGCTTGTACTGCGCGATCTGCACACCCAGCAGTCTTCGCTTGAAGAAATATTTGTTGATCTACTCAAGGAAAGCGCATGAACTTTCAAGCCATACGCGCTATATACGTCTATGAAATGTCGCGTTTTTTTCGCACCCTGTTTCAGAGTTTTGTATCGCCAATCATTTCAACTTCGTTGTATTTTGTGGTGTTTGGCACCGCAATTGGCAGCCGTATAGAACAGGTAGACAACATTGACTACGGTACGTTTATTGTGCCGGGGCTCATCATGCTTAGCGTTATGACCCAATCTATTTCTAACGCTTCGTTTGGCATCTACTTCCCCAAGTTTATTGGCACTATCTACGAGCTGCTTTCAGCGCCGATTAACTCGCTGGAAATTGTTATTGGCTATGTTGGCGCTGCCGCGAGCAAATCATTGTTTATCGGCGTGGTGATACTCGCCACCTCTGCCCTGTTTGTTGATCTGCACATTGCGCACCCATTCACCATGCTGCTATTTTTGGTGCTTACCTGCCTGTCTTTCTCGTTACTGGGCTTCATTATTGGCATATGGGCAAACAACTTCGAGCAACTCCAGCTTGTGCCCTTGTTGGTTGTCACCCCAATGGTATTCCTTGGCGGGTCTTTTTATTCTGTCTCTATGCTGCCGTCTTTCTGGCAAACAGTGTCGTTGTTTAACCCGGTGGTTTATCTCATATCCGGTTTTCGCTGGGCATTTTTTAACAGTGGCGATGTACCTATAGCAATTAGTTTGCTCGCTATAGCAGGCTTTACTTCGGTCTGCCTACTGGTCATTCACTACATCTTTAGAACCGGATGGAAAATCCGTAACTAGCCACGCAAACGCGCTAATCAATCCAGCCCTGTATGGTCGCCAAAGCCCCGTGTTTGCATAGCGATATATAGGCGCACTCTAGCGCTAAACGAAATACCGGGTTTGCCGCAAGCTGTGGATCGAACACTGCATCTATAGCCAAGAGCGCTGCTACCTTCGCTTCTGGGGTTGTGGCCGCATCTGCGGCAGCTCGTAGTTGTTGCGCCATAGGATCACGCACATCTATTGCCTCTCCTTGCTCATCAATACCGCCCACATAGCGCATCCAGGCTGCAACAGCCAAAGCCAACAATGCAACATCACGTCCAGCAGCAAGGTTATCTGCAATAGTGCCCAGCAAACGCTGCGGAAGTTTTTGCGAACCGTCCATTGCTATTTGCCAAGTACGGTGCTGTATAGCTGGGTTTTGGTAACGTTCTAATAGCCGCTGGCAATAGTGCTCTAGGTTTTCGCCTTCGGGTGTCGGCAACGTTGGCAGTATTTCGTTATGCCAGCTACGTGTAATCAGGCGCACAAATGCTGCATCGGCAACCGTTTCTGCAATGGTTGCATAGCCTGCCAAATAGCCCAGATACGCCAGCATGGAATGGGTGCCGTTCAAGCAACGCAGTTTCATCAATTCAAAATCAGCCACATCCTGCACAAATTGCGCCCCAGCCAGATTCCAATCTGGGCGCTGATTGTTCACAAAAGTATCTTCAATAACCCATTGGCGAAAGGGTTCGTGCGCCACACACGCTTGGTCTAGATACCCTTGTGCATTGGCTAGTTCGTCCACGGTTTGTGCTGTGGTTGCCGGGGTAATACGGTCGACCATAGTGGACGGAAAGCAGCCTTCACTGGCTATCCACTCTGCCAAATCTGCATCGAGCTGCTGGGCAAAATCGAGCACTACCCCGCGGGTAAGCGCACCGTTGTTTGGCAGGTTATCGCACGACAATACGGTAAAGGGCGGCAACCCCATAGCGCGCCTTGCTGCCAGTGCAATTGCCAGAAAACCCGGGGCACTGCGAGGGGCTTCTGGATGTGCCAAATCGTGCACAATATCTGGGTGATCTAGCTGCAAATCACCAGTTGCCGGATTGTGGCAATAGCCTTTCTCGGTAATGGTTAGCGATACTATTGCAGTAAATGCATCGCCCATAACAGCCAAGACCGCAGCGGGATCTTCTGGTGCAACCAGTGTGTGCTGAATAGATTCTATAATTTGATACTGCATGCCTTGCGGCGCAAGCGTTACAGACGTATAGGCACCGCCCTGTTTTTCCAGCTTGTCGCGCACCCCAGCACTGCGCAAACTCACCGCGCATATACCCCAATTACCGTCGGTCTGTTGTAGGGTCTGTGCGGTATATACCGCCCCAAAAGCACGAAAAAACGCCCCCGGCCCAAGATGCACAATACCGACTGGAATACGGGGTGTCGTGCGTTGTAATTGCGGTTTGTTATGTGTGTTTGCCACAGGCGGCATCTGTATTACTCCTAGGTGACTATCCAAGTTTATACGCCTTACGCGCCAGACCATTCGCTAGATCTGCCGCTAAGGCAACCGCTTCGTCCTCGCGCAGTCTTCCACTGGTAACCTGTGAAGCCAAATAAGAGCAATCTGCCCTACGTGCCATATCGTGTCGAGCGGGAATTGAGCAAAACGCGCGGGTGTCATCGTTAAAACCAGCGGTGTTATACAGGCCACAGGTCTCGGTAACAGACTCGCGAAAACGGCGCATTCCTTCCGGGCTATCGTAAAACCACCAAGGCGGCCCGAGCAGCAGCGCCGGATAAGCGCCTGCCAAAGTAGCCAGTTCGCGGCTGTAGTTGGTTTCGTCTAGCGTAAACAAAATAATGGTCAAATCGGTACGCATGCCCACTGTATCGAGCAGGGGTTTTAGCGCGTGTACATAGTTTGTTGGGGTGGGTATATCAAAGCCCTTATCGCGGCCATATTTGGCAAATACCTCGGCTGAGTGGTTGCGAAAAGAACCTGGGTGAATCTGCAATACCAGGCCATCGTCTATGCTCATTTTTGCCATTTCAGTAAGCATTTGCCCACGGAACAGATCGGCTTCTTCATCGCTGCACTTGCCTTGTATTGCTTTGCTAAACAAGGCTTCGCATTCGCTGGTGGTCAAATTAGCCGTGCGTGCAGTTGGGTGACCGTGATCGCTGGCTGTTGCGCCAAAGGATTTAAAATACGCCCGGCGCGATCGATGCGCATTGAGATACCCCTGCCAATGCGTTGTATTCTCACCAGTCAACTCACCAAAAAGCGCAACATTACTGGCAAACCCTTCGTGCTGCGGGTCAACCACACTGTCTGGTCTATAGGTGGTTATCACCCTACCCTGCCAATCGCTATCGCGAATCATGCCGTGCCAACGCAAGTCATCAAGTGCGCCCTCGGTGGTTGCCAAGGCTTCAATATTGAAACGCGAAAACAACGCACGCGGCAAAAAGGCATCCTGCGATAGGCAAGATTCAATATGATCAAAATAGGCGTCTGCGTTAGCAGCCGTCAATGGTTCTTCTAACCCAAATACCGTTGCAAACGCATGATTTAACCAGGTCGCCGATGGGGTAGCCCTAAACAAATAAAAATGCTCGGCAAAACGCCGCCAAATAGCTCTGGGGTCTGTTTCTACTGGGCCACCATCAAGCGGTGCTATGCCCAGATCGGCCAGAGATACCCCTCTCGATACCAGCATACGGAACACATAGTGGTCTGGCACCACAAACAACTGGGCAGGATCGGGAAAGCGTTTGTTCTCCGCAAACCAGCGCGGATCACAGTGCCCGTGGGGGCTAATAATCGGCAAGTTTGCTACCTGCTGATAGAGCGAACGAGCAATATCGCGGGTTGTGGTGTCTACAGGGAAGAGTCTATCTGGATTGAGTAATGCCATGGTGTACTATGCCCTGATTAGATAATGTGGTGCCAGTCTGCTAGTGTATGCCGCGATGGTTTTAGAGTCTAATGTGGCATCGACATTTGCCGCTTTTTCAAGCGATATGACCTTCAACAAGAATACATTGTCTAAATCAAGCACTTGCAGCGCAACACACAGTGATCGACAGGCTAAAATACGTGCCATACCGAGGCTCGCACCCAAATACTTTGCTGACAAAAGGACTACTTAGGTGAATACGCAAACCACACAAGCATTTTTAGCTATTGGCGAATGCATGGTCGAAATGGCCCCAACACCCAACAACACCTACAGTCTAGGCTACGCTGGCGATACGTTTAACACCGCTTGGTACATGCAACAAATTGGTGCCGCCAATATCAGCGTTGGTTATATGACAGCGGTTGGGCCAGACGCTATTTCACAGCGCATGCTCAGTTTTATGCAAACCGCTGGTATTCAGCCAGAAGTACGCATAATTGCAGACAGAACCCCCGGACTCTATCTCATAGAGCTGCAAAACGGCGAACGCAGTTTTCACTACTGGCGCAGTCAATCCGCAGCAAAAAAACTGGTAGAAGAACGCGACACCCTTCCCAACGTTGGCAAGGGCGATATCGCCTATTTTTCTGGCATAACACTAGCGATTCTCAGCGACCAAGACAGGCAGCAACTACTGCACCTGCTCGAAAAAGCCCGCGCCCAGGGTGTGTGTATCGCCTACGACCCCAACCTGCGCCCCCGTCTATGGGACAGCACAGAACACATGACAGATTGGATTATGCGTGGCGCGCAAATAGCAGACATTGTCTTGCCATCCTACGCAGACGAAGCCGAATACTTTGGCGATGCAGACCCGCAAGCAACCGCAACCCGCTATATGCAAGCTGGTGCCAAACAGGTAGTAGTAAAAAACGGTGAACTTCCTGTCGTTATTGCCAGCACAGACGCGCCAACGATCGAAATTGCCCCGCAAATACAAGTAACCCCCGTTGATACAACCGCCGCTGGCGATTCCTTCAATGCGGCTTTTCTACACGCCCAAATGACAGGCCAAACCCCCGAGCAAGCAGCACTGGCCGGTTGTGCACTCGCCGCTAAGGTAATAGCCCACCAGGGCGCGTTGATGCACTTAGGTGATTAACGCTTTCTTTCTGATCAAATAGCAAGACTCTTTAGATACGGCACGTCGTTTTTAACCACAGATTGCCAAATACAGCTATCTAACTAGCGAAATTGTGTATCCCCTTATTGGCTTTGCTTGTAAGCCGCTTGTGCGTCATATCCGAAAACGGTTACGAATTCCAAGACCCACCAAAAACAAAAGAATAAAAGACAGCGCCGCATGCATTCGTAATAACACCCCAAAGCCAAGCGGCACATCATTGTGTAGATGATTGCTTATAAAAGCTTTTCTTGTTTCTCTGTTGCCCGGAACAAACAGCAATGCATTGTCTATAGCAACAAGCGGAGCAGATGAAGCAATATCGGCACGCGGCACAGGTTTTTGTTGCTGTTGCGAAACTCCAGCACAATAGAGTGCGAGTGCCATTACACCTACACCCAGCACCCATATGCCTGCTGGACGAAATATCTTTCGCCCATAGTCAGATACCGCACTATAGAGCCAGTCCAGCATCCTTGTTACCCACCATAGGCGTATTGGCCGCATGCAGCGCATTTCCTGCGCATGGAATTCTAGTGATGCTTCGAAATCATGGTTGTTGCGCGCCAGTTGCTTCAGCCTGATAAGTTTTCGCTCAGTCGTCTTCCGTTCTTTTTCTGCTAACACAACGTATGTTGCAGAGTCAATCGCCAGTTCGCTCAAATCAACATGGTGAGAAAAGGCGGTACCACGCAGATCAGGCGGCTTACTGCATTTAGCTTGAATACTGACAGAACTTTTCAAAGTGCTGTTTCGTAGGGAGAAAACGCCAATATTGTGATTGGCACATGCGACTGTTAACCGGCCATTGACCGACATATCTGACATATACAAATCAAAAGGTGTATCGCTGTTTTCGGTTATGGCAAAATCTAGGTGACCATCTACCCTGACCCCCTTAAAAGATATCTCTTTGGTAGCATCTAATCTAGGAGAAAACACAGCATCTCCTTCGACAAAAGTAGCATAATCAAAGACCACACAACCTTCATCAAAAGTAGTGCCGATAAAAGTCACATTGCCTTTACCAAAAGTAGCACGCCTAAAGCTCACGTTGCCTTTGCCAAAAGTGGTGCAAAAAAAACTTACAACACCGTCGCCAAAAATAGCACGATAAAAGCTCACGTTACCTGTTGGAAAATGAAAACCATCAAAGTCGATTATTTCAGAATTAACGTGCTCTCTCGTAAAGTGTTGGGTGAAATCAACATATTCAAAAGACACATCAGCCACAGGATGCTGTTCCACCCACTTATTCCAAGCGTCCTTGCCTT
>JAXGGS010118756.1:0-13508 GCA_035585475.1 Armandia brevis
GATAAACCCATACGAAGTTTCTCCGTAAAATGAATTACCTTTTCCATCATTGATTAATCATGTACTTAATCCTTTAAGACAACCTATTTCGGCAACGACGATTGTGCGTTCATTGCACATTTGTGCATGGGTCCATTTAATTTTAAGAACAATTCAAATATATATTTGTTTTCTTTATGATTTCTAAACTTGTTGTAAAATAGGGATTGAATTCAAATTTACTAAGCAGGACAAATTAACCTCGTTAGCTAATTTCTCATTTTAAAGCTAAATCTACACGTTTTACAAGTCTTTACTGATTTTTAGTAGTATGACAAGCCAATTTGTGGGATGAAAAGATCGGCATACTCAGAACGACCATTATTACGCTACTTTATAACCTTTTGATTCGTTAGACGTCGCCACCATTACACTTCTTACCCATAAAATGGCGACATCTAGCGAATCAAGGGTTACTAAAGTAGTGTCAAAATTAGGGGTTTTGAATAAGGTATTCTTTTGACACCGTAAATTGGTTGGTCATACTACTGAAATCCATTAAAAACTTTTAAAATGTGAAGATTTGGATCGCATTATGTATATTTCAAACTTTTTGTCCATGTGCATCTTATCCATGAGTATCATGAGCCAACCGACATTTTTTTTAACTTTAAGTACCAACGATTGAATTATGATTTTGAAAAACTTGGGACATGCGCTGGAATGCATGAGTTTGTGATCTTGGAATTGAAACAAAATGGAAAATTTCATACACAAAAAAATTGCTCCGTTTAAATTGTTGAAGCTCTGAAGCAATTTTTCTCTGATTGATAGACCCTGTGAAGAAAAATCTCTCTCCATGAGCAAACAGTTTTCATCAGCTCGAAATGAATTGCCGGTTATGGCCAAAGTTTTGTCATTCCTAGAATAAAAGAAAACAGAATCGCTCAAGTGTGTGGAATGAACACAAACCACAGAAAGTGTTCTGCATCGACACGCGTGTGAGCCCCGGGAAATTTTGTTTAGTTGTAACACAGTTTGTTTACTATTGGATCTTTAAATGTCATGTGGATTCACGTTCGAATTTGATTGGCCCGCATGCCAGCATGTGTATAAGTTGCTTTGATGTAAGAAAATGCGATAAATTACCCTCTAACAGCTTAAAGTTTTAGCATTTACATAATCCCTAAATTACGACTATATAGATGCGGGACACTCATAACTCAGTAATTCGTAAATTTTGTGTTATTTTGTTAAAACATCACAGATTACTACATACACATGTTCAGGGCCCCGTAATGTGACATCACCTCGCGGGAAATACAATTTCGCGCCATTTCAGCTAGAGCTTTGTTGTGTATTGGACCGGCTGCGGTGTACATTTAATGGGTATTTAAATCGCTCATCATCTTCAATTGTTTGGCTTTCTCGAGTCCATCCAAGTCATAGATTGGTGAGTTAAACATCTAATCTCATAACTCATGCCATTCATTTAGGTTATGCTCTCGTATTTCACACCTTTTTGAGATCTTTTCTGAGCTTCGCCTTCCGGATTCCAGAGTTCGTTGATGAGGACTGTCAACAAAGCTGCGAGGACGTAATATGCCTAGAGGTCCCACCCCAATCGCACACCGGGGAAACGGGGGAATATCACCGATCGGGGCCGAAAATATAATGTCAGCGACAGCATCACAGCTGCTCTACATCCCCAGTGTCTATCCAGCGTCATCGGAATCGGAAAAATACCAAATCGATCAAAGTTTAGGGCATACGCCGCAAAGCCTCGGCCATAACTACTCGGCGACATTGTCAAGTCCTTTGTCGAAACCACAGGTAAGATTTGCTTCAATCTACACTTATCTACCAAATATATCGCTAACTTCATTGATTACGACGGCAGCCCATATATTTCTTGTTATTAATTAAAATCGATCGGGGCGTATCACTTAAGGTTGCATGTACATTTTCTCAATGTCATGTGGCATTTAAACTTTGGAATGCGAGGCAGCTGCAACCTTCACCAGGGGCTAGGGGGCTGACCTATTTAAAGTGGTCGCGATATCATAAATAGTGTCATTATCTGTGACGACATTTCAATACCCCGCACCTGCTCTCTGGGTAACGCGAGGACAAAAACTTCTCCACTTTGCTTAAAAAGTTATGAACTTTTTAACAACTTGTATTCATGTATTCACTTAAGAGTGTCGAGGCGTATGGGACGTACTCGCTAACACATTAAACTTTTCAAGATTGTATCAAAGGTTTCATTTTTGTCTTTCTTCGTGTGACGCATCAATTCGATTCTTAGAATCCAATTACCACCTTCGTGGGCAACAGAACACATCCCAACTCTTGAGGTACCAAGAATATCAATCACGTATCGTTGAAATTTAAAATGCGGATTAGGTCACCTGTTGAGAGCCCACGACGGATTACAAGTCTGTTTACAATCGATCTCAAAGTACATTCCCGGGAGTCCCCCGCCCACTGGTCACTGCTGTGTGCGTTTGCGATCAGTATAAAAGGGGCAAATAGCACGCCGCCAGAAAAGATAATGCTAATTGCAATCGATATTGAGACATTCCGATTACAACCTGTCTAATCATTGCTATGACGTTGATTATTAAATGCGATTTGAAATTTGACAATTAATCCTACATGTATTATAATAGAAATGAGATTAGGGTAATAAATTGAAAACACGCTGGGCGGTTTTGTCGTAGAATCATATTCAGGCATTTGAATAGATGCGACCCCCCTTATACATTTCTAAGCAAATACAGCAGATTTGGCATAGCATGGTAAAGCGGCCTATTACAACGGCTACAACTAGCTTAAGGAGGATTCGATCAATACAGGTAGACTGATGGAATGCGTCTATCATTAATTTTTTTAATTTGCAGGTAAAGAGGAAGCTGGAATTAGAATCTCTGTCCGAACACGAGGGGTTTAAGACCCCGAAGAGTGCGAAGACAAGAGGGAGACGATGTACTCAGTCACCTAGTCCTAGAGGTAAGTAACTTTACATTAACTCTGCTACCGGTATATTTCTCCCCGATACAAACTTGTACACCTTCATGCTCCCCGTGAGGTTAAATCCCACGCCTGCTGAAAGTTGTCAACAAACGAGAAAGCATACCAATGTATTATTGACAAAAGTACAAATGTTTTATATAAAGTGAATTGGTAACCGCCTTATAGACTTAAACGCATTAAAAATTGGCTTTCGAGATTTATTCTTTGCCTGAGTAGACTTAGTAAACCGCCTACGTATTACACGCTTCATTGAGTTGGGTGTCAGGGTCAAAACACTCACCAGGAAATGACATGTGTTTGTGCGATACACGGGTATATGATTATTTATTGATAAGCACGGATATTTTTCAGGATACTGTTTTTACTCATGTATGGAAACATAACTTATTTCTAATTATTTTTTTCAGGCAAATCGCCTTTAGAGAAGACTAGGTATGATACTTCATTGGGTCTCCTGACAAAGAAGTTTGTCGGACTCTTACGATCCGCTCCTGATGGGGTGAGGATAACTTACTTGCACTGATTTTGTTGGATAAAGAATCACATGGATGCCATGTTCTTAATCTTATTATTACATGACAGGTTCTGGATTTGAACAAAGCTGCCGAGTTTTTGGATGTTCAGAAGAGAAGGATCTACGACATCACCAATGTGTTGGAAGGAATCAATCTTATTAATAAAAAGTCTAAAAACAACATCCAGTGGAAGGGATGCAGCTCAACCAATTCTTTACGCGAACGAGTCTCAGCGTCGGACGTCGACTTACATTCAGGTAAATAAACGGAATTTTTACAAAGTTTGCCGTTTACAATTGTGACGTAATTGATGTTTGGCCGGTTTAACGTTAACTTTGCAATCAGGCGCATACCAGTATTTCCTAGCCACCAATGCTGTTTACGATACTTATTCTAGTTCACATAATATACTCAAAATACCAAACAGGGTCAATAGTGTTTAGAATACATGTACAAACTCTTTTAACAGACATTGCTGACCTCAAACTGAAAGAGAATCGCCTGGACGAGTTGCTGCAAGTAACCACCACACAGCTGCATCAACTGACAGACAGCGCTGAGCATTCTCGGCACGCTTACGTCACCTATCAGGATATCAGAGGCATCGAATCGTTCGACGACCAAACGGTGATAGCAATAAAAGCTCCGCCAGAGACGAAACTAGAAGTCCCAGACCCTCAAGAAGTAAGTCACATTTTGTATGAAGAAAAATTAAAGGACATTCATATGCAATTCCATAATTTCGCGGATGGGAACTTGTCTAGCCTTTCGCCATCTTAGCATACAATGTCCCGTTGTCATTGTCGCAGTACAATGACAATGCGAGCCTCTCACTTGTAATTGGTTGTTGTTCAAAGACACTGACGATATTTTTTCCCTAGAATATTCAAATTTGGCTAAAGAGCGCGAAAGGTCCGATCGAGGTCTACCTTTGTCCCGAGGAGAATCCAGGAAACACTGCCACCGCAAATATCAAACAGGAGCCTCAGCAACCGTCGGAAGAAAGCCGGTCTTCTTTCGTAACATCGGAAGACTCGAACTCAAGTTTCACAGGTAAACATACCTTTTATTGTGAGCGTGTGACTTGTGCTAACATTGTTCATTCATCGTGTAACTGTTAAACTTTGAATATTTCCTTCCAATAGAAATAACGTATTAAAGAACATGCTCTCATTCACATTAAGTACCACCTACTTCTTTGCACTTAATAAATGAACTCGTCGTTTTCTGTTTAGGTTCTGATGCTCACGACCCCACCCTTAGGCACGCCTTATTAACCGCCCAGGATATATCACCTGAAAATGATGATAATCTTCTGCTGCACACCGACGATCAGAACTTCGATGTTCAGTTCGAGCAGCTAGAGCCGCCGTTAGCAGATGTGGATTACATATTCAGTTTAGAACAGGGCGAGGGCATTTCAGACCTGTTCGACCTGGACACAAGTGATTTAGATCTACCCGATCTAACTGATTAAGTGGTGTACTTGGAATGTAACTCAGTGACTGTTAGTGCTCAAACTGGAGTGCCTTCCATCGGATGTCTTCCATCTGTTATGGAGTTAATACTGCCATATCCATGTACATACATATATGTATTCTATTATATGTGTCTATTCATTATATGAATTTGTCTATCAGTGTTCGCTATCTTTTCTTTCCTCTCAATTTACCGGTACCTGTCTTTGTCTGAATTATAATGTTGACATGAAAATAAGTGTATTTAGGCTAATTTATTATAGATTAGAGCTATGTTATGTAAGATCTGCTAGTTTAAACGCATATTTTAAGCTTGAAGTCCTGAAGAGAAATTATTAGAATTGGAGTCTAGTCTGGCGTGTGTGTAAAATTTCAGTTTTTAAGATAGTTTTTGGAAAGTTCTCCGCATTCATTTTAAATTGAAATCGTTTGATTGTGCATCCAGTCTGTTACAGAAGCCTGACGTTTTGACTGTCTACGTAAAAACATTGTACATTCAAAACTAATTTATGTCATTAATTATATACATGTCGGCTGCACTGGTACGTTGCTTCTTTATTATACCCGTGCTTTTCGCGAGAGTGATTTGAGCTTAGATCTAGTAGCCTTATAAAATTATGAATGTTACCATGTCGATCCAATTTAATAATGCTTAAATTGTAGGGAAAATACAAATCTTTCACATAATGTGCAGCTTTAAAGTTCAGGTGGATCATTGAACTTACGAATTTTAGGTTTGGTAAATATTCTATTTATTTGTAATTATCGCGTCACATAATTTGTTTTGCCGTTAGATCTCTAGTCTGTTTTTGTATTTTATTTTGAAAAAATGGATTTATCAAATTGTTAACTGAGACATGAGACAGTGGTTTCTTAAGAAATAATTTAAAATTCCGTGAAGGACGGGACCAATTTTTTCACCTCATGGAGAAAATATAATTACAGGGAATGTCCTCATATTGCAATCATGGTCGCTCAATGAGGTTGAATTAATACATGTATCATGTGGAAAGAGAAATGAATGATCTGTCTCGAATGACATATATCCTTTATTTTGTGTACGCTGCATATTAGATCATATTGTCATGTGTATCACATATCAATCTATTGCGATCAATAAACTATTTAAAATATTTCTATACTGTTAAATAGAGATGTATTTCAATAATCGTCTGTGACATTTATTCATTGTCGATTTATCTTAAAAAATCATTTTAATGGATAAACTGAACTCGAAAACTAAAGCGCGGGAATTTTGTCCAGCCCCATTACACCTAACTTATTGTTGACATACGCCAGCGTATTAATTGCGTATTTTTATTTACAAAGGAACAAATTAGACTGAAACAACTTTCATATTTTACTCATAATAGAAATAAATGCCATTAACTGAACCAAAGTTAATCCCTTCGCTGTCCTAAAGAGGTCTTGAACGTGTTAAATATTGATAACTATTTTTCCGAAAGTAGATCGGTAGAAATCTCGCTGGTGAACGAGAAACTGCGAGAATCAGCCGGCAAGATGTCAGGCCGTAGCCATGTGGACGTCAGTGAGCGTCGGTTAAGGCCAATTTACGGTATGTTTATAAGCCACACACTCTTATAAACCCGCTCAACAAAATCATTGTACATCTAGGCATTGAAATAATATCACTTTCAGCTTTGATTTTTACTATTTCATTAGTAAATGACGTGTTGTATGTAAAGTTGTGAGAATACACAGACTTGTTGGGACAGACAAGCTACGATGCCTGATCCAACTGTCAAAACTTTGAAGTTGTCCCTGACCCGCATACTATATGCAAATGATTCCATTTCTTGGCTGTCGGTAGCCTGTCATATGTGTTTTAAGTGTGGGCTGTTCATATTTGCCACTTAACCAAGTTAACCTCGATCACTCAGTTCTATTATAATGTGGGAGTCATCATAGTACATGTACATGCCGTTGAATCGATATCAAATTGGCAGTGTATGAGCTGCTCTAGGTCCTGTACGAAATCCTTTCGATATAGCGTTAACAAAATTCGTTCACGAGTTTTCACTCTCAGTAGATAGATTCAACGTCCTTTCCGATCGACTGTATCCTGCATTTGTCTCCAGTGAAATAAACCCACGCCCATCAGTTATCATTGGCAGTCTTTTGTTTAAATGAACAAAATCAATTGCTGATCATTTTGCCAACTAATATGAGTCGATAAAGGATTGACTTTAATATTTTGTAGACTGCCTGGATAACAGTAATAACAAGAAAGCCTTGCATGAAGCAGACAAAGTTCTGAAGAAGCAGAAAGATTTTCTGTGTGCCAAGGTATTGAAGGCCCTTGCTCTTCTCCGCCTTGGCAGACATGATGAAGCTTACAGCCTCTTGCAGGAGGTGCACAAACAATCTCCAACCGATGAGCCGTCTATGCAAGCCATGTGTATCTGCTACAGGGAAATGCATCGCTGTAAGTTTTGAATATACGCCATCAACAAGACTATGTAAATCATCCATCCAGTGTGAATCAAAACTAGTGTATGACTTCAAAAGCGAAAAAGAAGACAAACATTTGCCATATATTGTAACTTATCCTTTCAGTGGACCTGATAGCTGACATGTACGCTAATGCAGCAAAAGCAGCGCCCGACAATGAAGAGATATTGAGTAGCCTGTTCATGGCTTATGTTCGACTTGGAGACTACAAGAAACAACAGCAAACGGCAATGGCTTTACACAGATTAAGACCGTTAAAGAACCCTTACTACTTTTGGGCTATCATGAGCATACTTATGCAGGTAGGACTTTTTAATTGTCTTCTTTTTGTATGAAACAGTGCCTAAAAACTGTGCTGATCAGTCTGTAAATGGATAGTAAATTTGCATTTACGAAAATAGCTTCTATGCACTCAGGATCCATTAGGACCCTGTTACGAATAGCTTTGCCTAGGACCAATAACCCCCCAAGCCGGTCATCATCGCCTTTTTTTATCATTATCATGAGCTTGCAAATTGATGTATCATTACTAATCATATTAAGGCAAACACATCCGAAGAGAGGCTCGCCAAAGCTATGTTCCTGCCGCTCGCTGAAAGAATGACTAAAAAATATGCTGACGAAGATAAGATTGATGCTGAAGCAGGTTAATATATGACGACACCACACTTAATTTACTGATCGCTGTTATCGATGCTTACTGTAAAATACAAATTATTGATGATCTGAAATGAAAAGATTTTTTTAATGGATCAATGTTTTTTCGTCAGAGGTTCAAATGTACTTGATCATACTTGATTCGATGGGAAAATACGAATCAGAATTGGAAGTCATCAATGGTAAATTAGGAGGTTAGTTACCAAATTGTCTTTTAATCCAATGCTATCGTTCTCGCTAAATCTAGACAACTTAGACAACTAGCCCATGCGTTTATATTTTACAGACAAATTAGTGACAGAGCTCAATTTCAAGGAAACTAGATGTGCAGAACTCTATGTGAAGTTAGGAAAATGGGCACAAGCCAATGCATCTTACAGGAAACTGTTGAAGAAAGAGTAAGCACTGCGTTTCAAATTGTCCGTATCTTTAAGTGTCTATCTGTGGGAAGATGCCGAAATTAAATACGCTTACATGTACTACGTTTTATCTCTTTTAGACCTGACCATTGGAAATATTATGTGGAATACTTCAAGTCACTCTTTGCTCTGATCGACTCAGAATGGTCGCCTGGAAATCAAGACAGGTATGAGCTTGTATCTAGATTATAACGATTACCCACGTTAAGCATTTTGGAGGCCCATATTGAATATTAGAAACTTCTCCACAGTTCTGAATCTGATGCGGAAGATAAGGTTGACCACAGCGTTGATCTAGCAAGGCAGTTTTTAGAGGAGCAGCTGGTATTAGCCAAGGAGGCTGCCCGTCCAGTCAGGGGGGCTTACCTTGCGCAGTTGGAGCTCATCCGACAACTCAGGCAGCGAAAAAGTGGAAATTGGAGAGAAATAGGTACTGTTTTATTAGGACAACGATAGACAACTTTACGACAAAGCACTAAAACTCTCTTGTAGTTGTAATATTCAATAATGAAATTCGTGACTAACTCTCGTTTTACTTACAGGAAATCCATGTGAAATGCTAAAGCAATATTACAAATTATTTGGCAGTAAACTCTGTTTTTTCTCTGACATAAAACTATATGTGAGTCTCATCGATGAAAGCGAGGGGGACCAGGTATGATATCACAAATGTTACTATTCACCGTATGTGCACTGGAATGCTTTTTGTGACTGAACTCGGCATTAATGACTTTTTTTTTTTTTACCAGCTCATTCAGGCATTACTAATGGAAGCTGGTTTTACCTCTGATGATGGTGAAATTGTCCTAGCTAAAAACGTACGCATCCTGTAATCAGTACACCATTTTATTATATTCGAATTCTAATTCGCATTCTTTAAACTACAAGTGAATACATTCTGTTCTTCGTTACAGCCTAAACACTTACAAAGCCACATGAGTGTTCTACAAGTGGCCCACCATAGCGGGCTGAATGACAAGCTCAACGAAGAAGGCAAAATGTCTCTAATAAAAGACCTTTTACATAGATATACGGAAGGCCTGTCTATGGGTAGGTTTTTAAGACTCCACACTCTCCTTTTTAGACTAACATCGCTAGAAATAATGAAGCCAGACAAGACACACGAATAATTTCATGGTTTGGGTTTCACCATCACATGCTATACATTTGCTATGAGCTGTTCCCGAAAGTGTATAATGCCAGTTTTTTATCCTTCAATTGTTAGTTAATTTTCATAAAATTTAACTTTGCTTTTATAGGTGACGATCTTTTGTCTACCGACTTACAATACTGCGATTCCTACATGACGTTAGCTGTCCACGTTATGTATGACATGTGGGAAAAAACAGGAAACAACTCGCTCATATGGCAGGGATTGCAATTATTAGAAAAAGCCCTTCGGAAGAGTCCCTCTAACTTCCAGTTCAAATTACTGCTCATCAGGTTCTACTGTACTCTCGGTATGTGTCATATTGTTGGCTTGTTTTGTGATAAACCATTCCCGCCCAGAGGGATCTGTTATATCATATCAAGTGGCTTCACGTATTATGTTTCTTACAACAGGTGCTTTTGGGCCTTGCCCGGCGTTATATGAAAGTATGGAAATCAAACACATTCAGAACGATGCCCTTGGGTTAGTCTCATGATTGCCTAGTCTGCCATTGAATGCATTCAATTTACATTCATTTATACCGGCACGTGTATGTCCAAGCTGGCACGTGTGCGTCCCAACGATGCCTAATTTTATTGATTTTTTATTAACAGTTATGTGATAGCTAATCATATCAGCCGCCTTGGCCACTGGGCATCTGCAGGAGCTTTATATGACGTCATGCTTAGATTTTTCACTGTAAACCAAAAAGATGTTAGTTCATGAAACTTTTTGATTTATCTTACAGGGATAAATGCGTGTACATTGTGCTTTGTCTGATGCTAGATTCGTTCCATGTTTTCAATGTGTTCTTTTTATCATTACAGACTAGTGAATATCTTATATCTTCATATAAATACGGCTCTTTCACAAAGGTATGTCAACGTTGCATATTTGCAAGTCATTTCGAGAGTAATATCGATTTTATATGTAATACGGTTTCAATTATTTGTATTACAGGTTAACGAATTTGTAAAGTTTAGGGAACGACTGCAGAGGTCTATACAATATGCTTCAGCTACTGCAGAGAGACTGCTTTTAGATATGGTCATGGAAACTGAAAAGTGAGATATAATTGTGTAAACTATAGAAATGCTATGTTTCTGAATCAAGCAGGATCATTTTTATAATAAGATACAAGAAACTTAAACTTGCAATTGCAAAGCAGACGCATATGAATTAGAAATACTGGTGTGTTATCGGATGCGTACATGTATATCCTAGCCATCAGAGAACGGAGCAGATCCTCAGGTATTTAGAAATAGACCCAGAAAAGGACAACACAAACTGGGAGGAGCTGCGTGACAACCGGGATTTCAACGTCGTTCAAAATTGGGCCCCAGCAGAACGGGGATTTAACAATGATCTTCAAGAGGATTCGTTCCAAGAAGAGGTATGAGTTCAGACGCCTTTCAAATTCAAATCAACCAACTGTATGTACAACAGAAATGTTCAGGCTACTCGAGTTGACATTAAAGATAATTCACTCTTATGTCCATTTAGTGCGCCTGGCTGCGGATACGCAACTTGCTGGTCCGAAGTCTCGCGGGTGCTGTTCAACTAGGAATGGAGACTGGTCAAAATAACATGAATGGAAGTAATGGAGATGAACAAAAGAAGAGTCCGGTTAATGTGCTGGTTGATTTGATCTCCCAGTTTAAATCCCATTTGGATTCCTGCCGGCAGGATTTCTCCGAACCAAAAAATGTATGCCGTAAACTTAAGTGCAGATTTCCTGATTGGTTTTGTTCAGGGCACACAGTGTTATTTACCCACGCCATTTATTATTTTCAGTATTCATTAAGCGGACCATACCGAACGCCGATATCAACATATCTGAAACTGGACTTGAGCTCTATCCTCAATGACCTCATGGATCTAGTCCTCTATTCATATAAATTGTCCACAGAGGGATTTGGTTAGTGTTTGAATGTTTTGTACATGTACAAGATATACAGATTGTAATTGCCTTACTATACATTCCAAACCATTCTCCTTATTCAATTTGAATATCGTGGCTTCAGACAAAGCAGACGAGAAAACTGAAAGTGACCTGAGAACAAAAATCGTAAATAAGTTAAAAGGTGCGTATTTGTACACAAATGGGATGTATTTTTTTCATCATATGCGCTTGCATGAGCTTAACCTCGGACCTGTAATTTTGTAGATGTGATAGAGAAACATAAAGCTGGTCCAGTCACCATGGACGGTGAACGACTAAAATTTCACCCTGACATATTGGAAGGATTAGTTCTCATATCAGAGGTAATGTTTCTACTTTTCATACGTTGGCATGTATGGCTTCGACATAATGAATTTGACTCTTAAAACGGTAATTTAATTCGTGTACATTTTTTTTATTTACCAGTGTTACGCCCATGTTGTAATGTTGGTAGGAGTCTGTAATAAACTAGTATTGCCAGCCAAAGCTTCGGCTGGTAAGAAAAATAAAAAGAAGAAGGAAACTACGGAAAAGGTGTGTACCTTTTTTAAGTTTACCTCGAAGTAGAAAGTATGGATAAGCTTGCTATCTGTTTTGTTTTTAGTCCACATTAATCTTATCGAAGGTCAATTTTCAGCCAAAAACACACGAAGCGATTAATACGTTAGTGGCAGAGCTGTGTACCGTCGGTGATTCTGTTCTGGCAGCATTTCGTAATGTGGACCTTGCTTCTTTGTCATTTAGTATGGCAAGTCTACGTGTCTCAGACGACCCAGTCATTGTTGAGGTGAATGTCTCTTAAACTGTGGTTTTGTCGCACATATACTGTGATAAGTGTACATTTCTACGTGTAATATTTAATTTAAAGGCTTTGCGCAATATGTGCTCAAACTTTTCAATCAAATTCAACTTACAGCCTGAAGAATCAGAAGAGAATGAGATCTGGTCGAAGATGGAGGCAAGCTTCAAGCAATCATCGGAGGAACATTGCACATTTTTGCAGTTAAAGAAATGTTACTTGAGCACTCTAAAATTATGAGGAATATCCGGCGTGAATTAGGTAATCTTCGACAACTCGTGTTTGTGCTGGCACCGATGCACCAGACTAGGAATCAGCAACGATTCCGCTGTCGAATAATAACCTTGCGTCTGCGTGCCTTCCCAAAATTGACAAGCAATTCCTAGCTATCAATACACAACACCCTGAGTTTGAATAATTTCCATGATTATACAACGTTGATCAATTAACTAAATGTCGCAATTTATCCAAACCATCCATTCGCACTCCGACGTTTACATCGCAAAAGAAGTGATAAGTTCTCTTTTGTTTCAAGACTCATACTATTCATTAGAACGAATATCCATCTTAACTACATTTATTTGTTATATAATCACAATTGTCCAATGATTTGTACATTTGCTTTTGATAAAAGTCTTTTAACAACCAATCTGAATATTGCTGAGGTATTTTTCTATTTAAATAATGGTCTACTGCAAAATTGTAATTATACATCAAAAAGGTTCCGCTATACATGTACATATGCTGTATTTCGGGCACCCGATGCGTAAATTATTACCATGTGTCGTGAACGTACCGTAGTTTGATTGATGCCGTGGATTGTGAGTGCTTATTCCAATCTTGTAAACTATTTTCTATGGATTGCTGTCATTTACACATGTGTAACCATACGTGAATTACCATGTAATCGAAGTTTTAGAATGAAATAAAACAAAAAACATCACAGTGTTGTCTTAGTTCAATATTTCATCCGCAAATCTGTCAAAGGTCGCCCATATGAATGCATTGCGATAGACAGTTGGTTATAAGGCTAGTCTCATGCTATTCGTAGTTTATCGGTC
>JAXGGS010118867.1:7772-17934 GCA_035585475.1 Armandia brevis
AAGGTCAAAAACTGCTTCATCTTTCATTCATATTTGAAGAGATCGCGAAGAGGGCACTATTTGTATTCCACATATTCAATTGAGTGTTTTGAGATGATATGATGAGTCATTTGATAATCGTTTTCTAATCGATATGCATGTAGTATCGTCTAATAAGGCCGGATATTAGGGGATATACTTAAATGATAGATATTGAATCAATAACACTAATTACTGATTGAATTGGTCGACGGTAGTTTGTATCATAGTAGTCCTTCATGCTCATGTCTCTACGTCAGTTGTTAACTGAAGATAAGAAGTAATGGTCTGGCCTGTGGATAGAGCCATTTGTTCCATACATTTATTTGGCACTGTTTGTTCATACATTCGTACATACTGTCTACGCTCACGAAGACTATAACTTGGCCATTTTTGGTCTGGGCAGCTACCAAAAGAGCATCTGCAACAAACTCTATTCTAAGCTTTGTTATTTCGACCTTATGTGTTTAAAAATACTTGTCCATAACAAAACAGATTTGCTAAATTCAAGTTTCAAATAGTTGTTATTTAATTGCAACATGTTATGTTGATTCTACTGTATTTCATATCAATACATGTACCAGACACATTTTATGACAGCACCGATTAAAATTATTTTATAAAACACGGAAAATATCTCTCAGATTTAAATTGAATCATGCCGTCGTAACTAGTGAATAAAAACAAGACGCATCAAGCTCTACACATAAATACTCTCTTCCGTGCAAGACTAGTAACGATAGCAGACTTTAATCATGTCTACATGTAACTCTTGTGAATGATATCATCTTTTCCTCCATCCACCGATTCGTATCATTTATATTCCGAGAGGCCCGGGCCGAGCGGTAGCTAGAAGGGGTTGTTTCAGGTTGTTTAAATACCCTAGTATTGGCACCACAGATTGTCATTATCCTCTCAATGGACTGGTTTTAGGTAATCCTCATCATTCAGAATTACTGTCGCTTTCTTTAGACGATATCTGAATCCGCAAACTTTGTAGAAATGTCATTAAACGATTGGTACCACGACCTCGTGCGGGCTGTAATCGAGTCCTTTCCCACCTGCAACGCAACAATTTCTTGAATGCGTATCTGAAATCCTTTGAACACAAGGCGTACAAACAAGGATTGATGGCCGAATTACAGTAGCCTAGCCAGAAAAATATGGTAAAAACAAGCGGGGGCGTGCATTCGCTGCAAAAAGCTCCCAGTAAATAAACTGTGAAAAATGGTAGCCAACAGATAATGAAGCAGCCGACAATTATTCCAACAGTTTTTGCCGCCTTTTTCTCACGATTCAGGCGTTTTAGATGTGTTTTTATGTGCACTTTTCCCACTTTGTTCAATAATCCTTGTTGTCGGCTTTCGCTAAAATCTGATTCCATCAACGTTTTAGAGTCCTCAACTTCGACGTATGGCAAGTTGGTGCCATTCTGTTGAACTTTCGTTTGTCGACCACCGCCGTTTGTTTCTGAAGGACTAGATATCGAGGTTCGCTCATTTACAATACGTGTACTGCATGGATCATTCCGGGGCAGTTTAGTAAACGTCACTTTGATTTTTGGGGGCCTCTTTTTCTTCTTGACCTTTCGGCTGCTTTCGGATTTCGACCGCCTAAGCTTACATTTGGAAGATTTCTCCTCAGAGATAGAAGGTAAATTTGTTTTATTGATGCCACCGATGGAAGTTTCGCTCACCTTTCTTTTCGACGTGGGGGTGGTCTCCGAAGACAGAAGACCGATAGAGCCACCTATTGTTTCCTCGTAAGAGGACCTTGAGGGACGATTATAGATGCTGTCGCCCCCATATCTCCCCCTGTGTATCCTGAGGGTGACCGATGTCTCTGTGGAGGAGGTAAGTTCCCCCGTCTTAGTGGTGATCACTCCCCGCCTGATGTTACTCGTCGCTGTGGCGGCCGTGCGGTAGATCCGCCAGTAAAACAGACACATTATTACCGCTGGTATCCAGAAACTTCCCAGCGCCGAGTAGACGATGTAGCCCGGGTCAGAGGTGAGCATACATTCCGGGAGGCCGGCACAGGAGGGGCCTTTGTCGGGCTCGGGGGTCTCGCCGCCACCGCCTAATGACTGGGCAGTCTGGTTCACAAATTTATAGGCGATGGTGGTGGAGTTTCGTGAGGACCACGCGTGAACGTTTGTCAGAATGATGTCGGACACGTTTACGATACCACCACCTGAGCGGTTAATTGATCCATCCCCGAACCGTTCCGTAAGGCCCTTTCCGCGCTCATTCCACCCGATTAGCGGGGGGAAGCAGATCACAAATGACATCACCCAGACGGCGACTATCAACACCTTGCCCCGACGCGGGGACATGAGGGTCGGATATTTGAAGGGACGTGATATCGCCAGGTAGCGGTCAAAACTGATCGCAACCAGATTTAGAATAGAGGCAGTCGACAGCCAGACGTCGACTGCCAGCCACATACTGCACCAGATGTTGCCGAACGGCCAGTATCGGAGGACCTCGTTGGCGCTGCTGAAAGGTAGCACGGCTATCCCGAGCATGAGGTCAGCCACCGCCAGGCTGACGATAAACTTGTTGGTGACGCTGCGCAGTTTCGAGTGCGTGAAGACGGCGATGATGACGAGAATGTTGCCGCCGATGACGCACAGGTTGAAGACGATGAGAACGACGATGGGCGCGATGAAGTTGACATGGTTCAGGTTGACGTCCGCCCAGGGATCGGGACATGTTTGGTTCTCGCCTCCTACAGCCAGTGAGTCATTCCCCATGGCCCATGAATACCTGAAAGACCAATTGCATAAATGTTAAGGTGAACAGTGCTTAAACTGGATGAAATAAAACTTATATTGCTCTGAGCTATATGTGCTTGAACAGCTGCTGAAAATAATGAATCACAATTATGAGAGAAACGCGCTGGTTTTTCACAAATCTTAAATTGATGGTATCGGCTGAGAAACCTGCTAACCCGCGCACGTATTACGTGGGTGGCTGATCATTATTTGGATTTGAAACGTCTTTTCCCTCTTGAGTTTCATTCAAAGCCCTGTGTCTGGAGCTCAACCGACTGCTTACCAGCCAGCCAGCGAGTGAACTAAGACAGCACGTCCTAAAAACTACGTTCCTCTTCCCCTACTTAGTTGGACCACTTAGAGACTCTTTCGTAGGCCATCCTCACCTCGTTTTTATCCAATTATTGAAGACACTCTCTGATGACAGATTTTAAAACTTATTCAGTTTTGCAGAACATGCATGACGTGACTTGATATAAGCTTCAGCTAAGGGAAACCGTCACGTCCTTAACAGTAGATAACTGGGGCACTCAAACGAAATTCCCTCCTCTCCAACGGGCCAATTAACACGGACAAAAGAAAGGAATCCACACACAAGATGTCATCGTTTATAATGAAAAACTTGAATCGTCTAGCGGCGGATTTTTCACGAAGCTGACAACGTGTCTAATGCCGAAAATGAGCCGAGCGGTAATACGAGCAGATCTGCCCTTTTTCTATGTGTTAATCATACCAAATACCACTTCCGGTCGTCTGCTGCGCCCCGAGCTGAACTAGGCTGAAGCTAAGTACACGATTTACGCATATGATCAACAACTCGGGAAGAGATTTACATGCAAAGAAGTTGCCTACCTTGTCTAGAAACGAGAGCGAGGTTAAGCAATACGATGCCGGTTCTCACACCTGACCAGACTGACCTAAAACTGACTGATGAGACATACAGGAATGCCGACACCTCCCCCTCGCAGCTGCCAGAGACATGGCGATGGGTGCTATCTAGTCACATGTTTCTAATAAATACACTTGTCTTCTGTACGAGCCAACTGAAGCTAATTGACTTTCCATCACGGTGTTTGTTCTTCGTGGTGATTCATAACGAAATATTTGCACTGTTCGAATGCACCTATCCCTAGGATGCCAGGTAAAATATGTTACCAAACAAAACGACGATGTCATTACACGAGCCATAATCCCCTGTATGTGGGTTCAGATTAAGAGCCTATGGCGATTTAATACCAATGCTTGTTTTTCTGGTGTCTGCCTGTCTATCGTAGCCGAGATAACGCGGTATGTACGCACGAGTCCTGCCGCTATTGATAATTTAACCTGCTATTCTATGTTGCAGCCTCAATGCTCAGTTCCGGCTCAAACACTGATAGCGGGGAAGTAGGTCAAGCATCACCTGAACTGAGCAAAAAGCCTGGCAGTTGCTGGTTAGTCAGCTGTATGGTCGGTTTCGACTGTCACGTGGTTAAAGCAGCAGAAAATACTGCGGTTTAGTGACTGAGAGATGATTTTGCACCAATCAGCTTACTTGGTCATGTATTCAGGGAAACATTCCGATACAGTCTCAGGGGAGGGGAAACAACAAAGAAGGTTTACTCGGTCCTTGTAGACTAAACGCCCATGTGTACCTCACACATGACCACTTTCACTGTTTTCTATCAAACTCACGTTCCTCTTTATTCGGTCGTCATAGATTCAAAGCTTCGTGACACATGTATCGAGTTTTCCGCTACTGTTCATATGCAATCGCTCATGCCACAGCGTAGGCCACATGCCTAATCGAATTCAATCATTTTCAAAGGCAACCACCATTTCCTAGAATCGCATTGTCACCAATTTACGCTATTGACTCGACCTTCGGCGACGACAGGCCCTGCCGAGACGCCCGGAATAGGGATGCGATCATGTAGTTTTTTAAATCACCCTCAAATGACGCAATTTTTACCATTTCCAACATACCCTATGAGATCTCGATAACTTTGTTTAAAATGCGACAAGTGAAATAAACCATTGTTCTCCGCTCGAGGCGTCGAGGTCACGCAACCCTGCCTATATTGTTTTGCCAATCTCTATCTCGACAAAGCCATCATCGGTCTACTTGGATAGGCAGTAAAAGACATCTTCCACGTAAGAAGCGGCACGCGCTCACAAAAATGTCATTGCATATTTCCACTTAACGTGTTTACATGCTGGGCAGACGGGGTGAAAGCAAGCCTCGAGTCAACAGAGCACACGTGTTAATGTGAATCCACTTTCCTTCAAATGAGTAGCTATTTACACGTTTTAACGATATGCAGGATGCGCTATTGCATAATTGCTGCTTCAGATGCGTCTGTATATAGCTGTATATGTATGTTATTGCGACAAACTGAGAATCCCTGCCCTCTGTGAAAAGGATTGATAACGCAATGAAACATTTATGAGACGATCCGACTGTAAAAGGATTGCGCGAATGATAACTTTGATGGCAGCTGAGGTTCAAAGAGAGAATGGGACGACTGGTTATGGAGGTCTGAGACGTGAGCTAAATGACAACCAGTTATCATGTTATGAACAGCCGCCTCTGAGAACATCGTTGCTTTTCCACCCCAGTCTCTATCACATAAAATTCCCGCCAGCGCTCAACGACTGTAAATCAATTAGCTAGTGTTTTGCTCTATAATAGTTCAATATAGTTATCCTTGAAACTTGATCATACTCTTATGGAAGGTATTTGCGATTATGTTGATTACTACTTCAAGGTTCTTTCCATTATCACACCAAGGTGCTCATAATCGCAGAGACAGTACTCATGATGAATTCTCATATATAAATGGCACTATCCACAATACTTATGTCGAAATATAATAAACATTTAATATCTCACGAAACCATTCATGGACTTTATCTTTAAAACGATTCTGAGCGTCATAGATACATTACAAAACATGCATTCATCCTACCCATATTGCACCTAGTCTAATTACTAATTCATATCATTTGAGTGGGCGCATTTTGATTCCTAATCTGCGTAAATTACAGGTAAATAATTGCGATGAAGCTCGAGCTTTGCGGGCCACGCAAATACTCTATTTGTGGCGGAAATAAAGATATTTGACATAAAAATTGTACGCATAATCAAACAGTATCGAACTGTCACCAGATATCGACCGAACAGCCTCTATTTACATGAACAATGATGTAACAATGTTCTCATAAATACTCCTGTAAACTATATGCAAACAGACAAAACATCTTTTGATGATTAAAATAATGATTTCTCACATTTTGTGTTGAATGCTAACTCGTAAATAACACGTATCGACTCTAATGCAACAACTTGCTTTGTTTTAAGGGATCATTTCTGATAGTTCGGACATTTCGTAACGGTTATTGCCGTAATTATGACATTCGTCGCTATATTTATGTGTTAGCCGAGCATGAAATTATGCCATAAACAAGTATAATGCTCAAACGTTATTGAATTTATCTGCCTTTTAAATGGACCATATATCCTCATTAATGATCAGTGGATGTACATGTATAACGACACTGACCGACTAATGCAACTGTGGTAAAAGAGATTTGCGATCATTCAGTCCACACATTAATCAGCGATTCGGCCTCCTGGAATCTAGAATAAAGAGAGATAAGCAGAAATACCGAAATAAGCCCCACCCCTAATCATACTTCCTTCCTCTATTCAGATTTTGTGCCCGTTAAAATTTAGGCAGAGAAGAGGCAATTTATTGGTAGAACTTTGCTGTCCATCCATCAAAACTAATCGTTTTTCTTAACAAGGTTTATGAGACTCACTGATAGAAAATGGTTTACTTACATAATAGCTTAGACTCTCGCTCTATGTCTCTCCCTTATTCTCCCCTGGTGGTCGCCCGAAGGCGTTCACTCAGCAGAATGAGAATGGCCTACAAGTTCGTTGATAAAATTTACCTGGTTTGTTACCATGATGTAAAAATATTTATCCCACGTGGTGGTGGCCCTCATTTGCAGCGAATTTACGACTTGACGATATTTTCATATTCAATAAAATGCTAAAAGGAAGACTGCGGCGAATTGCCGGTGATTTTAATCTCCCACGCGATGATGTAAATTATTGAGGGTTGAATGCAGCTCTTCAACGAGCAGCGCGATAAAAGACGAGGTGCCGACTCCTTTCAACCCGTACTTACACCTGAAAAAAACCTGGCCAAATCCCAAATCACCCATCCATATTTCATGATATTACAAAAAAAACGGTTTGCAAGGAGATGGCTTCGTCTCAATTTAACTGTTCATCTGCTGATCAAGACCTCTGCTTTACTCGGCACCTCTGACCTTGTTTCGGGATAAGGTCGCGTGGAGAGCAGCGAAAAGCCAGAGTCCAGACACACCAATCAATGTTTCTTGTTCTCGCTGTTATCTCCACACATAAAAGAGAGACACGAATTCGGTGGTCTATTGACAAATAACCTATGATGACGATGTAATCACGACAGTTACACGAGAAACGCCGGATGGGGGGCTCATTAAGCATCCCATACGAACCGAGAACTGTCCTTGATTCTCCTCATTGGTAACCATTGGCAACCACGAAGGGGGCCTCCAATGGTTATACATGTACACCGACAAAATAAACCTACATTGACGTGGGATAATCAGATTTACAAATCTTCCTTACCTGCAGAGTGCAGTACCTCATTTTCTGCTGAATAATCTTGATTCACGAGACTGCGGTATCACGTAACGACTTCATTTAACAAGGTTGCCACATCAACAATATCAACAGGACTGAAGGGGGTCCTCTTTAATATTGTGCACAGCCTGAGCCTGTGAGTATTCTTTTTAGATATTACAGGAATGAAGTAAGACGGATGACCGGAACGTGTCTCTAAATTACCATTTTGAGCTGAGCCTTCTTGTTGTTTTCCCACTTGATAGGGTGAAGAACAAAGAAACAGGTACACAGAAGTTAATGACCCAAAAACCACAATTCCTGGAATCTTGCGCAAGAAGCTGCTATGATAACACTTCGCCCGGGCCATGCGTACCGTGCGTGACAGATTCTAAGAAATTCGCCATGTTTTGTAACTCAAAGAGCCGGCAGCTAATGCTTGGATAAACGTGAGTCACACTAGCTTCCATACCGGAAGCTCTGGACATCCTTGAGTCTGTTAGCAAGCGCTTAGTATAATGAAAACTGAAGACGTCGGTAATTAGTACCTATAAACCATGAAAATGGATATCTGATTTCAAAAAAACGTCTTGTTTGACGACGTCAACTTGATACCGAACTGAAACATCGGCAAATGAAGCATGGGATGTGATGCTTTGAAGTAGAAGCCGCCGTCTGCGTTCGTCCTTACCGGAGTGGGCGGGCACGATGCCCAAATAGCTCGCTCAGTCCGAGGGGAACGAGAAACAGGGAGAAGCCGACGCTAAGTGATATCACCATTCACGAGAAAGCCCGCAAATTAAACGGTGATGAACAATGCGAATAATCACCTGCTAGTGCCGGAGAGCTGTGATGAAGATACAGACCTGATATATGGGCTTCCTGATCTTATTCAAGACAGATACATGTATCTCCCCGGTTACACTCACGCCTCCGGAAACACCCTTTCAAAGTGCGCATTTTCAACCTCCACAATACCGTCTCACCGACTGAGTGACGAGAATTCCACAATCTGTGGACTACATTTCTCACTTAGACGAAATCCGCGTGTCTAACCCTAGGAGATTATCTCTGGCCACGTCTCGGAGGGCAGGATTTCAGTGCATGAGGCTTAATCATCGAGCTGATAGTGGTGGTTTATCAGCGGACAGGCAGTAGATACTTACACCCACTGGCCAAGGTGGCCCCAGAGTTACCACATCTCTCTGACAGGGGCACTTAGACACGGCAACATGCTACTTTGTAGTCAAGGAGATGTCATACATGCAAGCCGTGCTTAATGGGCAACTTCTTATTGTTACAACTTTAATTTGGTCAGATTCGGTAGACTTAGTGGCAGCTGAACAGCAAAGTCGGGGATTCCTTAAGGTGAAGATTATTTTAATACAATAAAGAGCACAAGGACATATTTTAGCCAGAGTGAAAAAAACGGTCACGATATTTAACAGCTTTAATTTTTAAAAACCTGTGTGTTATCGATGAACATCATTTAGAAACATAAATGTATGAAGTTAATGCTAGCAAATTCCATAAAACAATATTATCAGATACCAGGAGAGACGGACAGTCGACATATTTAAAAACGGATGCCCAGCATGTGCAAAATGATTGTGAATCAAAATAGATTCGTTCTCCCATGAATAATTAGATATCATTTCCTGAGCTGTAATATATTCCATATGTATGAAGTTACCATATTATGTCGAATTCTATTCCTCATAAATAAAACGTTCTTTTTGGATATAAATGTAAATTGTTAGCTAATACCGTGGGAGATAATGGGAACCGAGGCTCTCAGGATTCTCACTCACACGCCAACAACACTTACTAGCAAGAGAGAGAACATATTATTTAATTATTTTTTTCAAATATCAGATTTCATCCACATCGGCACACACAGCAATCTTCCATTTTCCAAAAATCTATTCTCTCGACGCTCGTCAAAATGAACATTTCAGCACAGTTTATCCTTACTTTAACCTTGGCCATTCTTATACGTGAATATGATGCATTTCTGGTAAGTTCCACAACACTATACACAAATTTCCGCTCCCGTTGAACAGCATACCCTTTCAACCACGGTAAATTTCTCCAAATTGTTTATGAATTGTTTTTCAAGATTAATAGAAAACAAGGAAAAACGACTGGGAGCAGAGGTAAAAGTACCATAATCATATTCTGTCTTGTCATCCAACATCTACCAAATATACAAATATTTTGCATTAGATTATTTGACTTCAGGTGAGGGAAATTCTAGTGTAGGACAAACACGTAAAAAGGGGGAAAATAATGGACATACGAAACAAAATGGCGGGAAACTGTGAGTCTTCCATGATATGAGGGGTTCCCTTTTTAAAAATCTGTTAATCATAATGAAATGTTTCTATATATTCGTACAGGGCAGAGGACTATGATTATGATTACGACTATGGCACGGAATCAAATAAAAAGAAGAAGACAGTCGTGAGCAGTGACACGAATTCGCTTTCAAAAGGGCTTCCAACCTTTCCTTTACACAGTGGTCTGGATAATGAGGGTAAGGGCTTTACAGGAATGGGAATGGGAAATAGTATGGGTATGAGCGGTGCAGGAATGGGAATAGGAAATAGTATGGGTATGAGCGGTGCAGGAATGGGAATGGGAAATGGTATAGGTATGAGCGGAGCAGGAATGGGAATAGGAAATAGTATGGGAATGAACAGTGCAGGAAT
>JAXGGS010118868.1:5577-19421 GCA_035585475.1 Armandia brevis
GAACATGGAGATATATTTTATATGACACTGTGTATTTATTGTTGTTTATATATCACACCAGGGGGCATGGTGTATGATACATGTGAGAACATGGAGATATATTTTATATGACACTGTGTATTTATTGTTGTTTATATATCACACCAGGGGGCATGGTGTATGACACCTGTGAGAACACGGAGATATATTTTATATGACACTGTGTATTTATTGTTGTTTATATTTCACACCAGGTGGCATGGTGTATGACACCTGTGAGAACATGGAGATATATTTTATATGACACTGTGTATTTATTGATGTTTATATATCACACCAGGGGGCATGGTGTATGACACATGTGAGAACATGGAGATGGCCCTGAAGAAAACCTTGAATTATCTGGCACGGAGGGAGGGAAACCAGATCACTGACTGTGACCCTTGGCCGGCACATTTCGGTGAGTCACTGTTAATTATATTTTCTCTATTACCTGAATACCTCCACGACCTATAGAAATATGTAAACAATTTTGTACAACTACATACAATCCGCGTATTAATCATTTCAAAAGGGGACATGATGATACAGCACTTAATGATTAAATCTAGTCGAATAAATTCGAAAATATCGATTAAGCTGTAACATTAACCTAGGCAAACTGATAAAGTGGTATGCTTTATGGCTAGGTGTGATTGGACCTTACTCGAGCGAGGCTTCTGTAGAGGTCGCGTCCTTGTTGACCTCCTCCAAGGTCACACAGGTTGGTTACAGTGCCAGGGCAGACCAGCTCAGTAACAAGGAGGAATTCCCCTATTATCTCAGGGTCGTCCCGTCCGGCAAAACCGTCGCCAAGGTACTATCTATACATTTAAACATATCGTCTCCTAATCTCGTAAACTGCTAAAATAAATATGTTATTTAAAACTATCCATATGTATTATTATTACTCATATCATCAGAGAGCTTCAAAATAGAATATGGCTATCGTTCATGGACTTAATAATGGCTCTTAAATTATCATGTATTGATATAGGTGCTGATAGATTTGATGAAGACACTGAACTGGTATATAATTATGTTCTGATATAGGTGCTGATAGATTTGATGAAGACCCTGAACTGGTATATAATTATGTTCTGATATAGGTGCTGATAGATTTGATGAAGACCCTGAACTGGTATATAATCATGTATTGATATATGTGCTGATAGATTTGATGAAGACACTGAACTGGTATATATTTATGAATTGATCTAGGTGCTGATAGATTTGATGAAGACACTGAACTGGTATATATTTATGTATTGATACAGGTGCTGATAGATTTGATGAAGACACTGAACTGGTATATATTTATGTATTGATACAGGTGCTGATAGATTTGATGAAGACACTGAACTGGTATGATGTAGCTGTGGTGGCTGGCAGTGACCCTCACGCTGATGAGCTGCTGCAGGAGCTGCTTCAGATGGCAGGAAGTAAGAATATCTGCATCATGGACGTCATACATCTAAACAATACCAGTACAGTGTATAACCAGGCCATATTTAAACTACAGGACATCCACAAGAAAGGTATGGGTCTGCAATGTGATTAAATCTAAAGACTGACATGAATATGGCTAAAAATATAATCCCATCATAGGGCATAACAGTTACTTTAAGTGCAGTCCCACGTTTGACAGTAATTGTTCACGTGGCTTGTCACTTTCCAAATAACCAGTAACTTCCCATACAACCAGTAACTTCGCATACAACCAGTAACTTTCCATACAACCAGTAACTTTCCATACAACCAGTAACTTTCCATACAACCAGTAACTTTCCATACAACCAGTAACTTTCCATATGACCAGTAACTTTCCATGTGACCAGTAGCTTTCAATTTCTGACCAGTCACTTTTAGAGTGACCACTATATTTTCAAGGGACCCGTAAATTGTCCTTTGACTGATAAATATTCTCTGTGACTTAATTGAGATTAGATAATTTTGATAACTCGTATCATGAATGCCTTGTTTTCCCCAGGAGTTCGAGGGGTGATTCTGCTCACATCCCCCGCAGTTACAGAGAGGTTTTTTGAGACACTCGAAGCTTACTACACTCCTGTGGACGAGACCAGAGAGTTCCAATGGTTGCTGAGCAACCCCTTCCGGGAGAGCCCCACATATGACAGCCCTAAAATCTCCACATTCATCCGCGGCTTGATCTCTATACAGGTAAAATACAATGATCAACATACCTGGTATGTGCAGGTATATAAGACAATGACATCGTCGCAAAAGTTATTTATTCAGCCCGAGCATAAAGGCTTTCCATTGATAGGGTTTTA
This sequence comes from Armandia brevis, assembly GCA_035585475.1. Classification (NCBI taxonomy): domain Eukaryota; kingdom Metazoa; phylum Annelida; class Polychaeta; family Opheliidae; genus Armandia; species Armandia brevis. The sequence continues at coordinate 7,890 of JAXGGS010118868.1, forward strand.
TTTGTTTCGAAATTAGCTGTATCTTGACAATAATTGTTTGAGAGGAAGCCGATAGTGTATTATAAAAACTGCAAATATGACATGATCATCTGATCACAAACCTCAATGTAATCACCTCTTTGTACACAGGAGTACAGTGGAGACGCGTCCAAGTTCAGAGATCACTTTGTGAGTCTGGGAGCGCCCAGATCTAACACTGAGAACCCGTGGTTTAACTCCTACTGGGAACAGGTGAACAACTGTAACCTCTCCTCCAACTGCACCGACTCTGTGAAAGGGGAGCACGCGGACAGGTACAAACAGGCGGCATATGTCTCACAGGTGAGTGTTAGATTATCACCTGGTCAAACTTGATGGGTTCTACTAGTGTACATGTATGTTATAAAGCTGTATCAGGACTGAAACAGGCGGCATATGTCTCACAGGTAAGTGCTAGATTATTAAATGGTTAAACATGATAGTCATTTCATGTTATTGTTTTGAATAGGGATACTAGTGTACATTATGAAAGTTGTAACAGGACTGATCTTTATTCTTGAAACCATCTTTAAATGTAATATTACGTCTCGGAACGTTTCCTACGTCACCATGAGTCAGAACACAACTATGCTTGATAGTATGTCCCATAAAGTTACCATATCATACTCATCATCTAACTTTCCAAATAGTCCATATATCGTCTCCTACATCATATAATATGTAATTGTATCACCTTAATCATTAATCAAGCCACGTCCAATAGTTATACTTCTAACGTCTTACCACGTCATATCCCAGGTGATAGCCGGTGTTTACACGTACGCTCACGCCATGAAGACGGCACACACGGAACTCTGTGGACGTTCGGGCACGTGTGAGGCACTGGGCGCCATGACGGCAGAACAGTTCTCCAAATATCTGATAAATACAGAGTTCATCAACCTAGACCAGGAGGAAATAAAGTTTGACAAGAACGGAAATTTGGCCAACCCGAAATACTCAATCATGAACGTTCAAATGGACGGCGAAGATTACGTCATCAAATCGGTATGTTCGGCAGTTTACGTTGGTTTGCTCAACTGAAACATGTCATATATCAGTATTTTGAGTATTTGTATTTTTCTAACAGTGACGTAGATTAACTTTAATTAAAATTCATATTAATCTAAATCACTCACTTTTTTGAATGTATTTTCAGGCAGGAACGTGGACTGAGGGAGAAGGTTTAAAACTGGAGAGCTCCTCTCCCTTTAAGATGTACAGTAAAGATGGCGCCCTTTTAAATATCACTCCACCATCTCAGTGTGATTATAACCAGAGGTGCACCTGCGAAAACAGGAAGTTTGACAACAGGTGAGACATCAATCTAAGTTCAGTGATGCTCAATATAATCGTAAATAGCTTTATCAAATGGTGACCATGGCTATAGTCATATTCCATTGTGTAAGGTGAACCCAAATTACAACAATATTGTTGCATAAAATCGCTCATTAAAAGACAAGATACACATGTATATCCATTCTTGGCCTTTTTAACAATATCCTTTCATATTATATAATATGGGAATAAAGCTATAATGTATATCAAAGTGAAACAGCAATATTTGATTATAGATATGATTATAGATTTGGTGTGGAAGAGTGAGGAGATCTCCTATTGGCCGGGATATTTATATATTTATAATATTGACAGATTTGGTGTAGAAGAGGGAGGGGACTTGTTATTGGCCGGGATATTTATATATCTATAATATTTACAGATATGGTGTAGAGGAAGGAGGAGACCTCCTATTGGCCGGGATATTTATATATCTATAATATTTACAGATTTGGTGTGGAGGAAGGAGGAGACCTCCTATTGGCCGGGATATTTGACGTGCACGGCTCCGGTCCCCGCGGTGTGGAATGTGACTTCACCGCCATTGACGACTCGGGCATGCAAACACTGGAAGCGTTTTACCACGCTCTGGACCAGATTAACCGCGACACGAGCCTTCTCCCCGGGCTCACCCTCTCCGGGGCCGCCCTCGACTCCTGCCGTAACCCCGACCGCGCCGTCCGGCAGGTGAGGGAGCTCACTCAGGGGGAGATCTCCGTCACAGGAGGAGAGAAAACACCACTTCCGCTCAGGACGGTGATTGGCGGATCTAACAGTGACGTCAGCATGAAGGTGGCCGAGTTTCTGACCGTCCACAAGGTGAGAGTTTAAGGAACACTTGAGTGTTAAATACGGAGAACTTAAGCAGAATTGAGCAGAATTGAGCAGGATTGTCAAAAATGTTGATCATTAAGGAAACTGAACAATATTATGCTGAAAAACTAAGATATGCAAATATAAAGCAAATTTAGAATTATTAGAGTAGAATTTAGCAGATTAAGCCTAAATATGGCTATTTCTATATTTCTGGTCTTGATTTGACACCGTTCAAAGCAACCGAATATGAGTCATATTGAAAATGATATTTCTTCATGTCAATGTTTTATAATTTAACAGATTCCGCAGATCAGTTACGGGTCGGGCACCGCTGACCTCTCAGACAAGTCTAAGTACCCGTATTTCCTGCGTACTGTGGGGAGTGACAGCTCCCAGACTGCGGCCATCATCGACGTCCTGAAGCGGTTTGATTGGCGCTACGTGGCGGTCCTCTACTCTAATAACGGGTACGGCCGCTCCGCCTTCTCTGAGTTCATGTCGCTGGCGGGGAAGGAGGGGATCTGTGTGGCCACCCAGGTACAGATCGAGTCTTACTTCACGGGGGATGCCGAGGCCATGGACAACATCGCCAGGCACTATGTGCTACAGGTATATGTAGTTCAATAATGCTTTCTACATTCTATTGTTTTTTTTATATATTCAGCATCGACACATTGAATACAATGATCATCACTATCATAATCTCACGCAAAATCATGCAAAATATCGATATTTTTCATCCGCATTACTCAGTTATTTTATTATGCAAACACTGTGAATACAGATCACAATTAGTGATATCCATATTTGACCACAAGCGCTTCCAAGAACAAGCTCGAGTAGAACAAATACCTGTCATCTGCTTCATATTATTCCTATATTCTTGTTAATCGTCTTAAATAAATTCCTTTGTCACTAACACTTGGAATGAGGGGAGTCTGTACAAAAAATACTATTCAAAGTTATGATATGATTTCAGGGTTTCCATAACGCCAGTGTTAAGTTATGATATGATTTCAGGGTTTCAATAACGCCAGTGTTAAGTTATGATATGATTTCAGGGTTTCCATAACGCCAGTGTTAAGTGATTATATGATTACAGGGTTTCCATAACGCCAGTGTTAAGTTATGATATGATTACAGGGTTTCCATAACGCCAGTGTTAAGTGATGCTATGATTTCAGGGTTTCCATAACGCGAGTGTTAAGATATGATGTATTTTCAGGGTTTCCATAACGCCAGTGTGGCTGTGCTGCTGACGACTGATGCTGACGCCAGAGCGCTGCTGGCTGCGGCGGAGAGGCAGCTTAACGGTAACAGTAACCACGTGGTCTGGGTGGCCTCGGATTACTGGGGATCCAGACCTCAGGTAAGAACAACTACCTGTCTGTAGTAGATTAAACGTAAATCAATCCCTATACATCGTCAGATCAGGGTGATTATTTCAAAGGAATGTTATGGGTCAAACTAGTAAAACCCGTACCAAAATGTAAGCACGAAGCATGCTGATTGTATTACTTTGTTTTTAATCGGTGAAAATGTCTGAAAATATTCTGACAAACGTCTTCCTGTTGGAACTCATGGTCGATTGTTCTGACAAATTTCTTACTTTATTCTGAAACGCTAGATGCACACCAATTCCTTTTATTTTCGGATAATGGTTGATTAGATAACTCTCGTTGTTGTCCGAGAGACGGTGTATGTAACGTTTTGGTTTCTTTCAAACACGAAACTTGTCAAATACTCTTGGTTCATAAAAGTTAATTTCTACTTGAAATCATTCTCTTGACTTAACTTTCTTTAATCTTTTAAAGTTGTCGGTAACTTTATTACTTTAACTTCTTGAGAATGACGCAGTGATGACACGCAAAGTAATTGTCGAAGACAATTTAATTCTTTATTGAAATGGTTCAACTGCAAACATAAGAAACCGGATCTTAGCCATCTTGGATTATATAAGTTAACAATCTGTACATTTTAAAACATAGTAACATTGAGATTTTACATGACTTTTTACGTTTAAAACTACAAAGAAAGTGTTCTATAACATCAAAATCACAACATACCAAACTGCGGCATTCCACCCACTACTTTCAAAACTCTAATTTTCACATCCAATAGACAGTCTCTAAATTCACGTCTACTCCATCCATTGGCTCCTTGCTCGATTAAATTTAATGCGTCATCACCCCACACATGTTATACACAGTAATACATTCACCAGATGGCGCAACCCAAAATTAACGTCAACGTGAATTACAAACTATAAAATAATAACATACTACTTGATTATCTGTTAATTAACAAATCGCAGAGTTACATTCTCCCCCCAATGAACCATTAAACAATATGTTCATTTATCTACACTCAAGATTAACCACCTTAGTAATAGGACGAACGTACTCCCCTCTTGACGTTCGTAAACGTACTGAACGCACGTGCTGATCACGGCCAACCACCACATCAATAACCAACCCCAATGGCCATTTCAAACGTGGGGTTCCTTCTGTCAGCAACAAAACCACATCTCCCACCTTAATATCAGGCATTTCTTTGGTCCACTTTTGTCGTACCTGCAGAGACTTCAGATATTCTGACACCCACCTCTTCCAGAACCGATCACCGAAATACTGAATAGATTTCCATCTTTGCCGTAACACATCTCCCTTCTCATAATCACCATCGATCGTTTGAGCCTCTCTCATGTTAAGCAGATGCTCTGGAGTCAACGGCAGAGGGTTGTCAGGCTCCTCAGAGATTTTCGTCAATGGACGTGAGTTCATGACGTTCTCGATTATACAAGCATATGTCCTGAGTCCATCCTCAGTCAAAACTTGATCCTTGACAATTGCCAACGCCAACGACCTGAAAGACCGAATCAACCTTTCCCAAGCTCCACCATGGTGGCTAGCTGTGGGTGTGTTGAATATCCAAGTGATACCTTCTTGAGACATGTATCTGCCCACTTGTTTGTAATTCCACATCTTCTGAGCCTCGGACAATTCTCTACTTGCCCCAACAAAATTAGTTCCATTGTCACTCACAATGAGAACAGGTTTACCACGACGACAAATGAAACGTTGCAAAGCATTCACAAATGATGACGATGTCAAATCTGGTGCTATTTCAACGTGGCAAGCTCTAATCAAAAGATCAGTAATCATGCATTGCTGTCACAAACATTTCCTTCAACGGCTCATCCCTCAGCAGTCGCCTACCCAATGCTTCATGTCGCTTCAATACACCAGTGTAGTTATTAGGCAAATTCAGAACGTCATTCTTAATTGGCAACGGAACATACACGTGACCTTCATGCAAAACAGTTTTATCATGCCACATCTTTTCGATCTTTAGATTTTCAGGACTCTCATGCCTGACCTCAGGCACCTCTTCTAACTGTAACATACGATCAACTGCCAAAGCCAAATTCTCATCCAAACCCTTACTACTTGAAAGCAGTACGTCAGATTGTCGCATCTGCACCACTTCATTATTCGACTTCAACACTGTATTATAACAAGGTAATGATGGCATTGGCTTCTCCATATTGAATCCATGCACCGTCCATCCAATAGGTGTCTGGATCGCGTACGGACTATAAGGGACATAACCATCTACTTGTTCACGACGCTTCATCAAATGGGCATTGTCCTGCCCAATCAAGATATCAACCTCTGAAACTTCAGGAATAGGGATATTCAAATCCTTCAAATAGGGCAACTTAATCATTCGTCGAATCACCTCTGCATGTCGCTTATCCAATAGCTCTCTGTCTAAAACCACAGCGTTAAATACCACGTGATGCTCTGACATACCCAAACCATTAACACAAAACGACACACAATCTACATCTTGCAAAACTTCACTTGACACTATCGTCGACATATCAAATGAAACTTGTCGTCTGACATGCAAGCCAGCCCTTTGCTGCAAAGAACGAGTAATAATACTAAATCCCCCACCTGTATCTTGTATTACATTAGCAGGAAAATTACCATTAGGTCCGTGCACCCGCACTGGACATACAGGCATTGCATACTCACTTAACCTATTAGCAAAGTTCAAAACAGGAGATCTTGGCAAAGCAGCAATGTTCTGACCATCAGGTTGATCATCTTCATCATCATCACTGTCATTGTCCTCCTCATCATCGTAAATCGGCTGCATACATGCACTTGTCAGACGAGGTCCCATACCTGAGATTTTCTCTTCTTGAACAATCGCATCATGAAATACGTTGTTATGCTTCTGTCCACACGGCACCACCTGACATCTCCAAGTGAATTGGCAGTCATCCACCGTGTGACGTGGACTCAAACAGAGGATACACAATTTGGAATCTCGAGCCAAACGTAACTTCTCAGCACTTGGCAGCGACCTGAATTTCTCACACATTCGAGTGAAATGGCTCTGACCACAACAAGCACATGGGTCACGCATTCCTCCTTTTCCAGTACCAGCACCTTTAGAACTTGACTTTGACTGCTCAGTACCTGTCACTGCATTTGAAGGAAATGTCGGTCTCCACTCTTTCTTTTTGACAACTGGAGCTCCTGCACTAACAGACTTCACTTTCGTATCGTAGACATTCATTATCTTCGCCAAACTCTCAGCTCCATACACTGGGTCAGACTGCTCTTCAGCAGCATCACTGACTAATTCGATTAAATCATCGAGTGTAGCTTGCCTATCGAGTTCATAACGTTGTCGTACTATCTTCCTCCATCTATTTTGCAAGTAACTCGGCAACTTCGACACTAAAATTCTCTTTCGGTCTGTGTTCTCCAACTCTCCAAGACAGTCCATCGATTGCAGAGTCTTTTTACAAGATTTCAGATCACCTGCAAATAGCAACAGAGTTTCTGCACCTCGTAACTTCTGATAACCCATCATCTTCTCTAGCCAAGCATTGACTACTAAATGAGGTCTTCCATATCGTTTCTTCAGAATATCTCGTGCAGTGAAGTAACCATCCTGTGACTGCTGATATTCACAACATTCGAGATGTCTCAATACATCAGGTGAACAATATTGGAGAAGAGTATTCAACTTCACACTGTACGGTGAATCCAAATTACCAACAATATCATCAAATCTATTGATAAAGGATTGATATTTGGTCAAATCACCAGTGAAAGTTTTCAGCTCAATTTTCGGGGTTAACATCGACTGGTAAAATCGTTTCTGCTGTGAATTATTCTCGTCAAGAATACTTTTTACCACATCCGTATTCGATTTCTGCATAATATGTGATAATGCTAATAAATCCTCCTGATCAATCGATGTCCTGTTAAAAGTCCCGAAACTACTCTGACGTCTACCAGGAACCTCCTTAGGCGATGACGTCACCACTTTTGATGGTGCAGCAGACTCCTCTTCAGCCTGCTCAACTTCACACAGATCTGTACGCAATCTTTGAATTGTCTCTTGAAAGAATTCAGACTGCTTATCATGATCGTCTTGTTGTTTGGCTATCACCTCTTTCAAGTTCTCAATCAGACCATGTGCTGAATGTAACTCCTCCACTTTGCCTTCCATAATGTTCAGCTTCTCAGATAACTGTTCCATCAATCGACGTTGAGTATCAATAACACCTTTCTGTGTACGTGAAATCTCTTCGTAATTCCTCGTAGGATCAGATCCCTGATTTGATGCACAACTTTTCATAACATCTTCTGGATCCCTCCTGTCATCAAAACGGGCCTTCATCGCTCGAACAGCTGCAATCCACTCTTGTGTTTCAACCATGACCGTATGAACATCTTTATTCAACATATCCTCCTTAACGAGAATATCAGCCATGTCGAGTCCAAGTTTCTTCGAAAGATCTCTCAATTCAGTTATGATTCGGCTTTCCTTATCTTTAGCGACGGTTAACTTATCCATCTCAGCGATCACCTGAACCAAACTAGACTGACGATCATCCATCAATAGTTGTCGCAGAACTGCAACTGAACCACGAACCTCCGCCTGTTGAACAGCTCTTCTTGTAAGGCCATCCTTAACTTGCTTGTCAGGGGATGTTTCCAATGTCTTGACCATTGTGCAATCTTTGTTGAACAATGTAACGTTTTGGTTTCTTTCAAACACGAAACTTGTCAAATACTCTTGGTTCATAAAAGTTAATTTCTACTTGAAATCATTCTCTTGACTTAACTTTCTTTAATCTTTTAAAGTTGTCGGTAACTTTATTACTTTAACTTCTTGAGAATGACGCAGTGATGACACGCAAAGTAATTGTCGAAGACAATTTAATTCTTTATTGAAATGGTTCAACTGCAAACATAAGAAACCGGATCTTAGCCATCTTGGATTATATAAGTTAACAATCTGTACATTTTAAAACATAGTAACATTGAGATTTTACATGACTTTTTACGTTTAAAACTACAAAGAAAGTGTTCTATAACATCAAAATCACAACATACCAAACTGCGGCATTCCACCCACTACTTTCAAAACTCTAATTTTCACATCCAATAGACAGTCTCTAAATTCACGTCTACTCCATCCATTGGCTCCTTGCTCGATTAAATTTAATGCGTCATCACCCCACACATGTTATACACAGTAATACATTCACCAGATGGCGCAACCCAAAATTAACGTCAACGTGAATTACAAACTATAAAATAATAACATACTACTTGATTATCTGTTAATTAACAAATCGCAGAGTTACAGTGTATATTGACATATATATTTGTGTAATACACCCAGGTTGTGAAGGATTTCGAGGCTGTGGCTGAGGGAGCCATCACTATCGGGTTCTATGCGCCAGAGATCGACTCCTTCATGCGGCACTACCAGACGCTGAAGCCCTCAGGGTCCACAAGGAACCCCTGGTTCGAGGAATACTGGCAGAGGACGTTCGAGTGCCACCTCAACAGCGAATTTAAAGCCAAATACCCAAATAAGTAAGTATATGTGTCACATACATATTTCTAATGAAGATGATAATAACGACGATATCTGTCAATATGCGAAATTATTGATTAACCAAATAAGTCTCATCAAATTGAGCAATCCGAATGCGTGCATCATATACTTATCTCACTGTTACTTACCCAGATACAGATATGCATACATCATAATGTTGTGTCTGTATTTAAGGTGCCAGGAGAAGCTGACATTACAGACACAAAACATTAAGATGGCTGATGAAGTCCCCTATGTGATAGATGCTGTCTACTCTGCTGCTGTTGGTATCCACAACATGATAGTCGGTAAGTGTCCTAAAACAAAGCAGCCTTTAACTCAACCTGCCCAGGGATATAAATACAGGATTATATCTTTAATTGATCCAGTTGACGTTTACTGAGTAACTAAATGTATAGTTGCAACAATGCTCTGCAAATGCTCTCAAAGTCTACTATTGTGGCAATGCACGGTCTTGATCGTATCTCAATATTCAATACCATATTCCACAAGAACTGCCAGAAGGTTTTTTGTAAACTATATGATTAAATGTTTTAGCTGAGGCATATGAAAATGTTAGATAATTAAGATATAACATATTAAGTTTTGTGTTCTTGTTTTAACCAGATAAATGCGGAGAGGTGACAGTCCCCATTTGCAGCGAGGCCAAACATCAGATGGATTCTCTGTTCTCCTACCTGGAGGTGACAGATTTCTATAACGGAATTACGAAACTTAATGTGACCTTTGACGTCCTTGGTAACGGCATACCGCGTTATAACGTCTTCAACTACAAACGTGACAAAAACACCAAGCTGGGATACACTAAAGTAAGTGATTTAAACGTATACGCCATGTATCTCACCAATAATTATCGGACAATATAGAGATTATCAAATAAATGTGATCAATAAAATTGAAACCACCAATTAAATCTTTAAGTCGCCATCTGTTTAAACATTAAATCAAACTGACATAATACCTATTTATTTATATAAAATAACCAATGTCCGCACTATGATGGCGGTCATTCGAATCAGTTAATATGGTTCATAGAGCAAAACTCTATTTTCTCCTGTAACCTCCACAGGTGGGGACGTGGATTGACCACAACCTGACGATACGTGAGAACGAGGTGATGTCATATCCGGCAGACGCTAACAAACAGCCCCTCCACGCCCTCTCTGTGACCTCTAAGTGCACAGCGTGTCCCTGCACCACCACACAAATCTCCGATCTCAAGTTCCAGGTGGATTACAAGGATCTGCTGCTCCTGGGCTACTTCCCAATCCACTCTTCTACAACAAGGTAATATTCATAAATATACTTTTCACAACCAATGATCGTAAGACTCAGATTATATGAACGTTCCCTGTTCAACAAATATTAACTACGGCAAATATATCTAACAATATCAAAGTGCCTATCAATCGTGATTTGTTTAAAATAAAACAAGCAAATATGCAACCTGAACGAACCCAGAAAAGTGCTCAGGCCTTGCCGTAGATGCGTCAGTCTCGCACATCACAACAATGACTTAGACTTGTCTTTTTCTCTCCCCCAGAGCTCCTTGTTCCGTGTTCCGCTCCGATGTTGGCTTCCTGGAGTTCATGGCGTTTAAGTTTGCTATAGATATGGTGAACAACGACTCGTTTCTGCTACCTGGGCTATCGCTGGGGTACATAGCGTTTGATACGTGTTCAGATGAGGAACACTCCAGGGATGTCTTCAAGGCAACCAGGGATCGATTAAGGTATGTGCATTTTTGTGACAGAATTATTTAGATTGAAAGATTACCAAAACAGAAAGGAGAGTATATCATGCTTTTTAGATCCCCAGATGAGTGTCATATGCACCATACATATATAATATTTTGCAGCTAAAACAAGGATTGATATATATATATATACTGGTATAAGTTCCTTGTTTTTTTTTAAAATCCTAATATATATTATGCCATACAAAGCTAAATAAGAATTTGTCTTTATTTTAGCTTATTTTTATTCAAAATATTTTCCCAGCCCATGCAGACCCTGAGACTGAGTTACGCCCAGACTAAGTTACGCCCAGACTAAGTTAAATATTTTCTATAATACAGGATATTCTCGCTGCCCCTGCAGACCCCCAGACTAAGTTACGCCCAGACTAAGTTATATATATTATATATTACAGGATATTCTCGCAGCCCCTGCAGACCCCCAGACTAAGTTACGCCCAGACTAAGTTATATATTTCCTATATTACAGGATATTCTCGCAGCCCCTGCAGACACCCAGACTAAGTTATATATATTATGTATTACAGGATATTCTCCCAGCCCCTGCAGACCCCCAGACTAAGTTACGCCCAGACTAAGTTATATATTTCCTATATTACAGGATATTTTCCCAGCCCCTGCAGACCCCCAGACTAAGTTACGCCCAGACTAAGTTATATATATTA
>JAXGGS010119090.1:0-11737 GCA_035585475.1 Armandia brevis
TACTGTTTACGGTTACCGGACGTCACCCTTTGTAGCCGGCTCGGCATGTTGATGCCAAATGTTTTTAATTTGCATAAGGTGTGGTTTGCATCGCCCCCCGTGAACCCCCCGTGAACCTCCCATGCTGATTAAGTGAAACAGTTTGTCCTGCTGGTGAACACACAAATGGGGAAATCTCATGACCGCCGACTATTAATATCCGCCCGAGCTAGGACTTTATAGATAGCAAATCACCCGCAGATCTGCTTGCCAACCACTGTACCTCTTGTAGTTTGCATGAAACGCTAGATTAATCTAGCTTTAGTATTATAATCAAACGCTTCGCGGTATTGGCAAAGTGCATTAATACCACACACGATTTCATCAATAATGTTTCAGCGCTCTCGTGTGATTTATTTGTTTTCAGAGAAGTATTTCCGATCACCCGTGCATGTTTTTAGGCGAGGGAACCCCTCAGCGAGCGTCCTTCGAGTCGAGAGACGGGTAGTTTTTTCACCACGGGATTCACATGGAAGGGCGTGTTCGCATTGACATGCTTGATCGTCTTCTGTCACTCAAACGTTGTTTACTCTGGTAGCCAGGCAAAACTCCCTAAACAAATTCTCAATTGTACTTCACCCGCAGCTATTATTTATATCACCTTGTTTTTGTTTGTATTGATTTTGTCTGTTTTAGGGCCGCCCGGCGATGCAGGCTGCGATATTTTTAGTCGCCGGGGTGATTGTTCGCGATCTAGACCGCGATCACGACGTGGAATAGGTCATCTCCGGTGTTGGCGGTTTGGCAGGATCTCTCACATGCCATCTCCTGATCGGCTTCAATTCTCTGGCTAGCGCGGAAAGTCGGCGGGGGGACCCGATGCCGCTGTATTGTTTGGCCACCATTCTCCCCTGCTCTCTCACCTCGGTAATTAGCCTCCCCACGGGACCCCGTCCGCCGAACCTGAGAATCCCTGACTGTAAAACTGCACCCAATCATGTTTTACCTTGGGGTATCAACACCCGAATTTAACGATAATTGCAGGTAAGATTGGTAAGCTAAGTCAAACCTCACCTGAGTGGCCCCGGGTCTAATTCGTAGGTTTGATTGATAAGTGCACCCCACAAGTTTATCATATCTGCGCTTTTCAGATGCTAAATTGCTTATGCCTCGCTTTGTGTGCGCGTTTCAAGGTCTAACGCAGCAGAGGGTCAAAGCTGAGACACGGTTATCTCCAGGACCGACCTCTTGATAAGCGGAGACAGGCTATAAAAGTTCACGCATTGTTAGGTTGCTTTAGTCGCCGTGCGTTTGCGTTGTTACCAAGGCTGGGTGGTCAGATCCCGATGTGTCGTCGTTTCGCGTTGGATTTCAGGTATCTTTAACGATCGGGCTTGTGTTGTATCAGCCTGCCTTCGGCGTGTGTTTGGCATTCGAGTGCTAACAATCGGTGCTCGCATACCTGGCATTACCCGCCCGCGTGCGATAAGCAACAATCACCAACAGGACTAGTGTATTTGATCACCACAACAACCCACGTAGATAGAAATTGTGAATTACCTGTACGCCTATATTTAGATTCATTTACCTATTCACTCGCCCCCCCTCTCGCGAGTTTGCGGATCCGGTGATTGGCTGTCGTGCACATCACCTGATTGGCTCGCCCTCTCGCCTGGGCGTCCCGATTGCTCCGAGTGAGCTGCGATCGTCGTACAGCCACCCGTGTGTGTGTGTGTGTGTGCCCGTTATGAATGCGGATAAAAAGTGAGCCGGGTCGAGCCGAGCTGGCACACTACTACGACAGAGCGCCGCGTGAAGATCACTGCAATTTTTATTCCGGCATCGACGAACTCGCGGAGAGGTGAGGTCCGCGTTCGCCTCTCATCGCCGCCGCCGCCGCCGCGCAGAGCTCTCGGTGTGTGTGTGTTTGTTTGAGATGTTGTTTAGTTGATCAGTAACAGTATCCAGGTGGGACGTTAAGCATGATGCAACCCGCGGCGCTTTTTTATTCCCGATACGCGAAGGAGAGCAGTTTTAATATTGCCGACGTCTGGCGAGTTGGCCACAGCTGATTGAGCGACTCCAGGTGGATGGAGCGATGGATTTCTGATCCGCCGATGATTCATGCCCACGCGGGGAGTTAAGGGCTCGGCCCTCCTCTCCCTCACATGCCTCGGCATGTCACCTGAGGAAATGGATACAGCATGTCTGTCAGAACATTGACTTCTCGCAGAGATGGAGCCAGCCGGCGCGCGCGCACGTATATATATAAACTCTGTATTCCTCAATCTGCTGATTCATGGAGGAAACATGTGAACTTTTATGTCGGGTTGGGTCATGTTGCGTTCATCAAACTTTGCTATGCGCCGCGAGGGCCGAAGATGTTTTAATGTATCGCCGCGGAATGGATACATGCAGTTTGGCAACTATATGTGCCCCACATTCCGCGAGAGAGAGAGAAGGAGAGAGAGGCAAGACAGCCGCGGCCCAGGTCCGTGTATTCGCAGCCGCCGCTCGAATTCAGCATTCGCGCCCACACAGCGGCAAAAAACACTGCAGGGTGGAGTCATGTAGTATCAATTGTATGTCAGGTTACATACGAGGCCAGTTTCCGTCGGGGGTGCTCGCCTGACAGCTGAAGCCAATAGGCCAGAGTGCACACGCTGAGGCCTCGCCGGCGCTTAGCCTATAAGAACTGGTGATGGATTTTTGGCGGGACTTCTCACATGGTCTGATAATGGCCTTCTAGCCTGCCAGGGCCGGGCCGTGTGCCGGGGCCGTGGGCGCTCTTTCTCCTCCCTTCACCGCCGGCCCATTCACTTACACGTGGGACGCTAGCTACCGCCGGCTTGTGTGAGTGAAGTCGTGCCTCTGTACTCTCGCCATCCAGCCAGCCAGCACCGTTTTAAGGTGTGCAGCAGCCTTGCAGTCCCGGACATCTGGAGAGGAGCCGGCGCCCTCCTCCGTACCGGACACCTGCCCGAGAACGAGGTGCAAAACGAGGAGCAGCCTCTCGCCGCTGACAACCGGGAGGACGCGGCGAGCGACGGGGAGGTGAAGTGAACCGGACGACCTTTTTACCGGACGAGATAAAGACGGTACACGTGGCAGAGAGGGCAGCTCAGGCGAAGTCGCGGCTTGTCGGGTTCATCCATGTGGAAGTTGGTTAAGTAACGTTACACACGCTAGGTTAGTTTCCTTGTAATTGCCTGTGAAGTGAGAATGAGAACGAGAGTTTGATTGAATGTAAAAGTTTGCTTCGTCTAGTTCGCTACACAATAGCTTATCAACTGCTGCAGTCTCTCGCTGTACTCTGCAGCTGGTCTCTGTTTTCTATTAATAGTTTTAATCGCAAAGAACAGTAACTGTTTTTCTTATGCCAATAATCAAGTAAGATTTTCTCTCGTACGTTCGCCTAATGAACCCGCCATTTTGACAATTAGAATAAGGAAGTAAATTCGAGCCGGCCCAGAGCGCCTCTTCTCTCATTATCTTGTAAATTTCGGATTATATTCTTCGTCATGTGACCCGTTCCCCGCTACATTTGTAACCCGATCGCATGTTTCCCACTAACACCTGAACGTATCTTTTATAAATGAGAATTGTGCGTGTGTGTGTGTGTGTGTGTCTGAGTGTATGTTTGTGTGAGCGGCGCCTATCTTTAGATCTTACGTACAAACGCATTTCTGTGGTATGATAATAATGAACCTTGTGTAGACCTCGATGATTCATGTGATATCTTACTCCGGGGCCTCCGAGCGCGAGCACCCGATTCGTTCCTCACCCCCCTACTTATCACCCTCGTGAACTTAACGATAAAAAACACACGCTGTTTTGGCGGCTAGATACCGATGAAACATTTGGTTTCGCCATTTCTCGTTGGCCTCCTCCCTGCTTAATCGCTGAAATCAGACCCGCGTGTCCCACTTCCCCCCTCACGCTCTCTCTGTAGAGTCTGGGGCACCGTGCACTTCACAACACCTATCTCGCTTTGTTGGTTTTTGATTTTTTTTGTACCCCGCCACAGAATGTATTTGATACACGCCGGTGCTAACTGTGAGAGGCTGAGATTTGATGAGGCCGCCGTATCGGGCTACAGTCTAGTCGCGCACCCCCGGCTGTACCACGCTCTTATAAGTTAAACGTTTATTTCGGGAATGATCAGAAACAAATATCCCGGCATTCGGCGGGGTTTTTTTACTTCCTCCCCGTTTCAATTTGGAAATTGAGTGGCACTGCTATGAGCGAGTTTTTCTTTGTGCTGCCGAACGTCTGGAATCGGGCGGGGGCAGTCTGAACGGGAGGGCGTATGTAAAGCTGTACATCGTTAGACTTGATTATGACTGAGAAGTGAACGCCGTTGGTAATTTATGTGAAAATTGATGGGCGAAGGCTGCCTTCTGAGAGCGTTTGATGGCCTTCAGCGCGTATTTTATGTATTTTCTCACCCTCGAGTCCAGAAGCCATCCGAGGAGAGAGTGAGTGAGCAGTGTTTGTTTACTACCGTGGCTAGCAACCGCGCCTCCCCCACTCGGGACGCTTGTGCTTAATTTCACATGCAAGGTCACACGATCGGGACAACAAGCTGGGCAGAGATTGTAGTAGCGTTTTTAAGCGTGGTTTACAAACGTGGCGTAGTGGCCGGTCGCGTACTCTCTCGGTACGGTGGTGATATTTACTTATTCACCCATCGATTTGCGGCGCGCTATATCAAATGCCGCCCAGCTATCTCGGTGCCAAGGTGAGCACTATCGCGCATACTGATACCACATAGGTGGCCCGCACTGATGGACGATCGCCAATCGCACGTGATAAATTAACGTCCCCTGTATATTAATATATCGTCTGCAGGACACCGGGTCGCGTCGCTAGTTTCCACGCCGAGAGTGAGTGCGTCGGGGTCGCATTTGATGTGCGCCGAATGTATGTTGATTCACCCGCTAATGGGGGTGAATTTAATCGCACAGGTGATGCTAGCTGTTTCCAGCGTTCTGGCTGTTGACTGAGGTAGTCAATACTTGACAGTGTACGTTCGCGGCTCCTGCAAACAGCCACCGACCGATCGCATCTGTGCGCTGTCAGCCCCCGTTTACAGGCGGTCAATACGGCTGCGTTCATCAATTGATGATATATGCCGGCCGGGCAAACCCTTATCTGCGGCGAACAGGGGGGTTTGTATTTATTAGATGGCGCCCGTATCCAAGCCCGCGGGCTGTTTGGGCGGGTTACCGGCGAACAATGGCGGCGGATACAATGATTCGGGGCGGCCCCCATCACCCGATAGTCCCCGGCACAGTGCGGGGCGGGCGAGGCAATTACTGTCTCCGTCTGGGGTGGTTCTGCACCACCGTGCTTTACTTATTACCCAGTGACAGTCCGTAATGGCGCTCGCTTCGCCGCAACGCCGACTTTTGATGGGAATTCGCCGGAGTTATTGAAAATTGATTTTGTTTGTTGTCGGATCGCATGCCGAATGTGCGCCGGCCCGTGGGAGCCGCGACCCCCGCGACAACAATGGGTGCGGAAAGTCGGCTCTGTTTGCCCTCTATTAGGCGATATAATTCCCAGCAACGGCGTTTTCGGGGGGTTTCGCTTTGACCTTCGCATCCACCGCGATAATGGCGCGGAATAACAATTGCACAATCAGATAATGGCCGTCCCTCGGGAGGCAATTTAGTTTTAACTGCCCGCAATCAAAGTGTAGTTAAGCGCCACCGTGGACAGCCCCCGTGGTAACAAGGTGTTCCAGGTGGCCGCCTTTCTGTGGCCTGATGGAGCGCTCAGATTGTCCGATTCAATCTTATTACCCGACACAATTTAAATTAAAAGCTATATCCGATAGCGCACGGCAAGCTGCTGCTGCTGCTGATGGTGGTGAGCTATGCGTCTGATATAGATTAGTCGGGCAGGGCAGTGACTCACACGCGGGCAATTACGCTGCTCAGGTGTATTCTATATCATACGTATCTAAGTGGAGGAAAAGAGCGCAAGATTTGTAGATTATTGCGCTCGCCTTTGACACCTGTATCTAAATTAAAGCAGATTGAGTCGGAGGGAAAACCTGAGCAGTCTCGGCACAGTTTTAGTCGAGGCAGCCTGATTCAGACGCCAGCTTTTTTCTCAGTCGTCGCTGCCAAATTGAGAAAACACGCTGCATCGATGAGACCAGATTATAAATAGCAATGCACTGAGTTGGCAGTCAGTCAGTCGTGCTTTGAAATCGTCGGATGAATCAGACGCAGTTTTGAAGCAAGATAAAGAACATATCAATAATGTATGGTGCCATCTGCAGTCGAGTGACGACTGCGGTACACAGTGAGCCATGCGTTGGGATGGTATATTTAATCATTGATAAGAGCCACCGGCAATTTAACTGATTGATCGGGCTTTATTAAATGGAAAGCCTGTGCTGTACCGTACGCTCGGTGTCCCATTTGTTGCGCGGCTTTTGCCTTGCACGTCACTTTCGCCATTCGCAGTGGGAGCACGAATTCACAGGAAAGGTGGACGTTGTAAATGTGTCCGAAAGCAATCAGGAAATTACAGCCACCTCTTTATACCTGGGCTTGAAGAGGCATCGGCGAGAACTTTTCCCATCGAGTAGCCGTCGCCTTGTCCTTATTGTATTAATACGGTGGGACATTCGTGAATTCGTGGACGATGGAAAATGAATAGATGGCCCCGTTGCTTTGTAGTGGCATCGATTGTTCTGATGGCATGGCTCTGCACTGAGGAGTGGCAGCGTGTGTGCCCCGCCATACATGCAGCTTTTACCTTGAATGTGCCATATGTGTAAATAGTTTAATCAATTTGGGCATGGCAAATATTTGACGAGTGTCGCAGCGCTGATCTAGTGCAATCGGGGAATAAAGCCGAAGCTAAATAGACTATTCATTCCTGAGACAATGTCCAATGCGTGCTGTTAATTTTGAAGCAGCTATGTTGGCAACGCGGTTTCCTGGTGATAGATCGCTGGCACCTTTCCGACTGCTTGTCCTCTCGCTGAGGACAACTTACCGTATTGGTGGACGTCACACACAAATCTGAAAGTCATTGATTATAATCACCAAGTCAAGTCACCCGATATCAGGACATGTTTGTGGTTTTTAGAGGCAGCCTGATTCTTGGACATGGAAATGTCACGTGTACACTTGGAGGAGTGTCGACACGTTAGCGTTAATACTCTTACCTCTTAATTACGCGGCCTATTTCTTGAGAAACTTTAAATGAACTTCAAATCGTTTAATCATGTGGAGTGTCTTATTTACGTTACTTGCCAGGCATTGTCTCTGGCTTACCGGTGGATTAGAGAGCCGGAGGCTATGTGTATCTGTTTTATTAAGATGTTTACCCTCGCCTACTCAGAATTAAAGACTTGGTGTCCAGTTGTAAACGCTATGTACGTAACATAAGTGGATGCAACAGTGGAGTCTGCCTGCCGCTTTCAAACGGCTATGGCTGCCTTTTCACAGCCGCCATTGTGACAGGGCTTATCCGAATGAAAACATCGGTGGTGTGAATGGACTGTGTGGACATGAACTTAGCGGCACTCCATCGTAAACCGACGCTAAATTATTGGAGGTGCTTTGTTTGGCCGGTCGCAAGCCAATAAGTGGGCTCTAGCGCTATCCACTCGAAATAGTCACCAACTTGATTAAATAAGATACGCCGGTAATCCCGAGCCGTGCGCACCGGTAGGCTCGGTAATTAATGCTTGGCGAGGTGGCGAGGTTCAGTGTGTGTTACCTGCCCCGCCGCATGGCATTAGTATGGGGAGTCACACAATCCGGCCGTAGTCGTCCATCTCCCGGCATTAGCGCGGGGGTCTTCATCATGTACTCAGCCTCTGGCTCAGGTACACACACACACAGGTACACAGGTACGTACGGTTACCTACTCATCATCTCGATTAATCACACGCCGCGTTATCAATGCTTAAAGCAGGTGATTTTCTCCCAGCTTCCCTGTCCCCTCATCTCCTTGTGTGCGCCGTACTAATTTACTCGGGCACTTTGATGGTAACGAGCGGGCAGACTGGGGCTATTGAGCCAGCCTCCTTGTTGCTGACGCACAGATAAAGCATCAATAGCTGAGAGCGCCGCAAAGACAGGTGTGTTCCGGGACACGGGCAAATATGTACCGCGGTGGTCAGGCGCATTTACACAGGACTCGACAACTCCAGATTGTGTATGCCAGGCCTTTTGTGGCGTTGATTTGCATAGCCATCAGGGTTTGTGGTCGATGAATTGCGCTGATTAAAGGAGGGACAACCTTGATAACAGCATCATAGAGCCCTGCAGAGCGTCTGTTGTGCTTTGATTTGCCGGCCAGTGCGATATGCTAACCTCGTTCCATGGTACATTTGGGGCGAATACACAGTGGAAATGACGCTCGTTCTCCTGGAAACTGTCAAACAAGGTGGTGTTTCTCGATCGTTCTATTTTACGAACCCATTGTTTTTCACCGAGTGACCCGTACGACTTAAAGACCTCAGCCGGGTTCGCCGCTTTATTGAACACAATGGGATTAAACTTATCAGCGTGTGAGACTACACGCGTCTCAGTGGGACTTTACAGCTAGAGAGGCGATAGACGCTCGTTTCCATTGTCCACGCATATTGAGGTCGCCTTTAATGGTAATTGATGCAGTGGGGAGGAGAGCATCCCATTATAGGGTGACGCCGAGTGCTGCCTCACCTGGCCGCAGCGGAAAGCGCGGGTAATTTACACAGCTCCCCGCTCTCCCGAGGGTGGGTGTGGAAATGACCATTTAAAAAGGTGATTCTGTCAGTTTGAAACCGCCGCAGTTCATTGTCGGACGTGTTTTTGATGGCGGTGGCGTCCCTTCTTTTCTCGAGAAGAATACTTTGGGGGAGTTGCCAGCGAGGCATGTGCACGGTCGCGGCTCAGGGCACACCGGCTCCTGATACTGATACTATGATTGGCCCTTTGAAGATGGCGCAGCGAAGCATGGAAGACCCCAGCCATGACTTGGCGTCTTTGTTCACCTCGCCGTCCGTCAGTTGCGGCAGTGTCATTTCAGGCGGACGAGTCGGCGTGTCAAGACACTGATTCATCGGGATCGCCCCTCGCTTTTTTACCTGTGTCGAAAAAGAGCGCATTTTTGCGGCATATTTTCGCATTGTGTGCGGCTGGCTAGTGCCGGGACAGCGGCCGCTAATAACACAGGTGTGTGATCTCATGTGCCGTAATGGGGTCGCCTCTCTGTTGGCTAGGATAATTACCTGCACGACGCTCGGTGTGGTGAAGACGGGCCCGGCCCCGGTGAATAGGGAGTTAGTTCCACGTGGCCGCGGTAAGAATGCCGTGGGCCGGAAACGGGGAGGGAAGGGAAGGTGAGACTTCTTCCTCCCGCCACCACCAGCCAGCCAGCGAGCCAGCCAGCGCGGGCTTCAGTCCTCGAGAGGTTAGGGTAAGGTCCACCCCTCCCTTTCCGCACCACCCGGTGAATGCCTTCTACCTGTCGTCTCTGTCCTGCAGTAAGATATGCGTTTGTACGAGCGGAAGATCGCGTGTTTATCTCTATGTTACGTTTGCGTGCTGAGTGTGAACTGAATGTACCGTAGTTAATACTTAATTTGTGGTGTGACTAATATTTGCCTTTCCCCCCACTTTTCCTTTGTCTCTGCGTTGTTTGATCACTTTTTATTGCAGCGAAGGGAATCGTATGGCAGGTAAATGAATAGCACTTGAACGCGATCCAAGTTTGTCGGTATAATTTGCCCGCGCCGGGTTTGAACCCCGGGTGGAGGAAGGCCAGGCCCCCGGAGCCTCGCCTGGGACCGTTGCCAGTAGGACGGGATACTGAAACAGATCGATTCCGATGCATTGACGGACAAGGGAAACAAGTTTTAAGCTCTCCCATCAACCGAGGCAGCCAAGGATACAAGGTAGCTGTCTGAATTGTGCCGCCAGTCTCGGCACAATTCACGTCTAGAAAATTCCAAAGAGTTCATAAGCTGCAAGGTTTGATCAATTCTGATTGTTAGTTTGAAAAATTGAACACTGTGCTTGAGTTTGTGCTATGCAAAGAAACATAACCTTTTGAATTCCTTGCTTGAAACCTTTGCGTGATGGGCGTTTCGTCTACAACCGCAGACGCAAAGGCCCATCACCTCATCATCAGTGTGTAGCTGAACTGAGTGGACAACCATTTGCTTGAAGCCTCCAACTTTTGACTTATATGTAAAGTGTGCTCTCTAACCCATGACTGCTTTTGAGAAGTGTTTGTACATTGCCTCCGAGGTTTTTGCTTTGTATCATTAACCACATTGTCTGATAGAACTTGGCTTGTTTGGCACATACAATTGCCGCTGACTAAACTTCCCCTGGGCCAAATGTCCGGTTAGAGAAAGAAACTCTCTGTCCGCGTCTGGCCCACGGGACAAAATGTACTCTCTAAAAACACACCCCTAAAATATGGAGAACAAAAAGTTGGAGGGCAGATATTACGTCTTTCAGCCATTGCTGTGTCTCGATATGACCGTGTCGTGTCGAGGTACGCCATGGCCGAAGGAGATTCTTACTTTATGTACTGACGCAAATGGTTGTGCCCATGTCTCGAAAAAAACAAAAAAAAACAATCAAACCTTGCTAGCTAACTCTTGAGGACTCCACGCGTGGACTCAAGCGGCAGCTTACTCTCTCGGACCGAAGCACACGGGCAGTCGATTTCACGGGCTCTGAAGGCATCTTACCTAACAGCATTAGAGTTGTGATGTCGATTTCTAATACTGTCAGGTAAAGATGTCCGCAGAGTTCTGGCAAGCAACCAGACAACGAGCAGGGAGCAGACGACAAGAATGAATTCTGGCCACCAACCCCGCCAACACCACCAACAAACAACGTGTGCTACTCGTATTGCCGTGTGTGAACTTTTGTGTGTGTAACTTCTTACTACATTACCAACCACTTTGTCTTTTTTAATGTTTCACCGCATCTCTTCAGAACGCATTAATAGCGCCAATAGAACATAATGGATTGTAAAAGTCAGCTCTTATAATGTTAGTATTAGCTATGATCATATAAAATGTCGACGATACATGTATCCTTAGCGCCGAGTCAAGATGAACTTAAAGTGTAAGATTCTATAGAGCATGTCCCTATTTTTAGATGCTTGTTTTATGACCCATTGCGAAGTTCAAGTATGATAATGACTTTCAAATAACTTCCCGCCAATATGAAACTAAAAACACTGTACAATTAATTATTTATAATTATGTAGGCTGAGGGCTATACGTGTCATGTAGAACGACGTTTATTGCTTAGTTACATGCATAGTGGGATGGGATAGGGAATTTAAATGCTAGGTCATCCCTTTGTCAGTCTATGTGTGCTTATCGTTGGTAACCAACGAAACAAATACGTCCCGAGGGGCTATATTTCATCATGAGGAATGTCATGCTATTGAGCTTAGCGAGTTTGTGTCTGTGCATTGCATATATATTTATGTCGCTTTCCCCTTGCCAACAGGAACATATGACCCGCACAAAGTTATGGGTTCACAGTTTTGATGGTTTTCAGCGGCCATCGTCATTTCACTGAAGTCCATTCAAGGTCAGGTGTGAGATTTGTGTCCACATCCGGTCAGGGTGATTGCTGGAGTTATCGGGCGTTGACTTTAAATAGAATTTCGCTGGTATTGGTATAAGGTTTGTCATCGCGACTGTCCTCTCTTTGTCCAAGCTTCCGTGCCCCTGTTGTTCAAATAACGCCGGGTTCGCGCCAGTGTACCGGGG
>JAXGGS010119423.1:0-19406 GCA_035585475.1 Armandia brevis
AATTTGCCGAACATTAGGAACTGGGTCACGAAACTGGGTCACACATGCGGGGCAACTGGGTCACACATGTTTGTTTGTGTAGAGGCGGAGAGGCGGAGAATGCGAGAGAAGGAGGGGGAGAGGGGGAGAAGCCGAGAGGAGGAGAGAGAGGAGAGAGAGGAGAGAGGCGGAGAGAGGCGGAGAGAGGCGGAGAGAGGCGGAGAGAGGCGGAGAGAGGCGGAGAAGGGGATAAGCCGAGAGGAGGAGAGGGGGAGAGGCGGCGAGGCGGAGAGGCGGAGAGGCGGAGAGGCGGAGAAGCGGAGAGGAGGAGAGGGGGGGGGATCTAGAGGGGTGAGCTCTAAGGGAATGGGTGTGTCAGAGGATGACTTGCTGTGTAATGCATACCAGGGAGGGGAGGGGGGGGGGCGTAGATCGAGAGGTCTCTGGGAATGGTTAAGTTAATTAACCCCTAGGACTATTGCAAATAGTTACTAGCAATACCCGCAGCGCGGGTAACGACAGCTAGTATATATAATTATATGTAATTTATCTATCTATCTATCTAGGTGGGGTTGGTTAATTTCATGATCACGCCGATGGGTTTAGAAGATCAGCTGTTGGGGATTGTGGCTGCTAAGGAAAAGCCTGAGTTAGAGGAAAAGAAGAATATGCTGATTCTGGAGAGCGCACACAACAAGAGGCAGCTGAAGGAGATAGAAGACAAGATCCTTGAAGTATTGTCGTCCTCAGAAGGCAACATTCTAGAGGATGAGACAGCCATTGAGATACTATCCAGCAGTAAGGTGCTATCAGAGGAGATCTCTGTCAAACAGCTCGCTGCTTCCAAGACAGAGGCTGAGATTGATGAAGTCAGAAGTGGATATATCCCGGTAACTGCGCAATTTAAAACTTATTCGATCAATCGTAATCAGCTCAATTCATGCTCACTCTCATGCAATGTTTTTTTTTGTTCATAGGTTTCTAAGCACAGCAGTATTCTGTTTTTCACAATATCCGATCTCGCTAATATTGACCCTATGTACCAATATTCTCTAGCGTGGTTCATCAACTTATACATGAACGTAGGTATTCACCAGTCTATCGACAACAATACGTATGAATAAGTTTATTGAATTGTAAGTTTTATTAAATTCATGATGAATTAATCGACGCTCATTTTATTCACAGTCGATTGAGAACAGTGAAAAATCCGATGATCTCGAGCAGAGAATTGAGAACTTAAACAAACATTTTACCTACAGCATTTATCAGAACGTCTGCAGGTCTCTTTTCGAAAAGGACAAATTAATTTTCTCTTTCCTCC
Source organism: Armandia brevis (assembly GCA_035585475.1). Lineage (NCBI taxonomy): Eukaryota > Metazoa > Annelida > Polychaeta > Opheliidae > Armandia > Armandia brevis. The sequence goes on from JAXGGS010119423.1 coordinate 1,304, forward strand.
TATGCGTTGGAATCATGAAATCTAAGTAAGTAAATAATTGTTTTTCATAGTCACAAAATTGTTCATATAAGGAGAATGACTTAATAATTACAAACTTCTAACCAAATTCTCTGGTAATGTGTAACAAATATGCAACATCCTATGTACAGTTGGTAATAAAGCTACATGTATATAATAATAATAAAACTGATCCTGCTTCTCCAGAGATTTGGTGGTGGACCAGGAATGGAGATTTTTGTTGACCGGAGGAGTGGCCCTGGAGAACCCATTCCCTAACCCTGCTAGTGATTGGTTAACGGACAAGTCGTGGGCCGAGATAGTCAGGGCATCCGATTTACCTGCATTTAAGGGCTTTATGGATCATTTCCGCATGAATGTCAATAAATGGAAACCTATCTATGATTCGGCGTCCCCACACGAAGAGACGTACCCAAACAAGTGGGGCGAGCTGGATACTATTCAGAAACTAATTGTTCTTCGCTGTTTGCGGCCAGATAAGGTGCAGTTTAGTTTTCGATGTTATTAATAAGCGTATCGAGATACTATATCTAGCAACACAATAATTAAATAATTGAACTGTTCCACACAGATGGTTCCAGCTGTGCAAGCTTTCATCGTTCAAAACATGGACCAGAAATATATAGAACCTCCAACATTCGATCTCTCGCTCAGCTACAAAGATTCGAGCTACTTCTCCCCTCTAGTGTTTGTACTGTCCCCAGGAGCCGATCCAATGGCTGTGCTCTACAAGTTTGCGGAAGAAAAAGGTAAAACTTTCGCTCAGCTATCATATGTAGGGTTTGTGATGACACACGAAAACCTATAATATAACTAATTAATTTAATAGGATTACTACACCATAACAGCGCTCATTTTAAGTTCATATACATCCCAAGTCAATTATTAGTGTTTTGTTGTGCACGTAAAGCTTACACCAATTATTATTTTCCATCAGCACCCATCATTATTTTTCATCTGTGTTATGTATTTACTCAAACATGTCAGTAGTTGTAATCTGAGCACGGATATTGTGCATTATTTTTCGATTGTTCTTTTACCATAATTATTGACTCATCTTCTTCGAATTACCTGTATATTTGTAGCCAATATACAAGTTTTCCACTGCGCATTGAAGACATATGATTGAAGTTGTGTTATACGCTTTCTAGAACTTTGACATGGAATAGAAATAATGGCTTCATCCATTTGTCTTCAATGAAAGAATGCTTACAGGTTTAAGCACATTATTGTTAGACAGTTACTCGTGTTGTATTTATATCTGCACGTTTGATAAACATTGCACCAGGCATGTTAATGAGAGTATCCAAGGTAAAGGCCAAACGCCACTGGAAAGCTGTGAAGACCACTATGGTACAACCTGAAGAAACGGCTGGAATTAGTATGTGTGGCTAGGGCCCCAAGCCATATTCATCCTCACCTCTGCATCACCCTTCTACCTACTAATAATGCATTTTATACTTTTCAAATTATGATTTGTGTAAATAAGCTTAATTTTGCCATCTCAAATATCAAAGACCACATTAATCACGATTTCTTTCAAAGTAAATAAGAAACGATTCCAACTTCAAATTTAATGGGTTAAAGAATGAAACAGTGTTTTAGATTTTGGAAAAGAAAGCTTTTTATAAAACATATTACAAATAGAAAAACGTTTTTGACCAAAACAGTCATTTGTGTGGCTCTTCTATAAACCTCTGTACAATATGCATGTATTTCCATGATGACAAACCATATATATTTTTATTAATTTGCTGGTAGCAATTGGTATGTTTGCATGTACATGCCGTGGTTATAAAAATATAAGCTAGCTTTGCACGGATCGCTGATTGCACATTCAATGTAGCTTGAAAACTACTTTTAATCTTTTATCTGTCTCTGCATGCAATTTTATATTTCTGCCTGATCTTGCTTTAGGTAATACAAACTAGTATTTGAGAGTACATTTTAAGTCCAACTCTGAAACCAAGAGTTCGGGTACTATTGTAGTTGTACATGTATGTATAAAGTATTACCCCGGTAGATAAACCCCTGTCTATAGTCCATAGATCGTAGATCATTTAGGTGGAATAGCAATGCGAAATTACTTTAGACAATTTGGTTGAATAGTAAAGGATATCTAGTTAATTATGTACATTATTCAATTAATTAAATGTGTGTTTGGATACATTTAGGTTTATCATTAGTCCAAGTAAGGAGTATTTTTAAGGTAGACCCTCGTGATGATTAGACACTTTTTAATAGAAATTAAGAGTTTGAATTTGTTTCCCACAGACCAAGGAGGAAGCAAGTTACAAACTATCTCACTTGGTCAAGGACAGGGACCAATAGCTGAGAAAATGATCATGAATGTAAGTACATGTTTCTTTCACGGTGTGTATAATACCGTCAAACTGGTCTCCTGAATGTTGCATTTATTTGCATCAATATTACGAAAACACATATTTTGTAAATACCATCACATCACTGGTACGTTTTCAGGCTCTAGAAACGGGAACGTGGGTTTTGCTACAGAATTGCCATTTGGCCGCCTCATGGCTCCCCGAGCTCGAGAGGATCTGTGAGTCAGTAATCACCGACCCGAACAGAACCAAACCGGACTTCCGACTATGGCTCACCAGTTACCCATCTCCAGACTTTCCCGTATCCATTCTGCAGAATGGAATCAAAATGACAAACGAACCTCCGAAGGGATTGAGAGCCAATCTTCTCCGGTCATACCTAAACGATCCGATATCAGACCCACAGTTTTTCAAGAGTTCAAAGAAGCCGGAGACATTCAGAAAGTTTCTGTTCTCGCTGTGTTTCTTCCATGCTCTGGTTCAGGAACGCAGGAAGTTCGGTCCATTAGGATGGAATATCCCATATGAGTTCAATGAATCTGATCTCAGGATAAGCGTTAGACAGTTGCAGGTAACTAACTGTTTTTGTCGTATTTTCAATAATCACTTATGTTTTTACCTCGATATTCAGTTGACCTGTTTCCCTCTTGCTCAGATGTTTATTGAACAATATGATCAGCCGCCACTTGATGCTCTGACTTATCTTACCGGAGAATGTAACTACGGAGGCCGGGTGACTGATGACAGAGACAGAAGACTCATCCTCAGCATCCTTAAAATATTCTACTGCAAAGAGGTCTGAAATATGTTCAGGATATGTCTCCTGTGGATTATACGATGTCGTTTTGGTGTACAATGTAACATGTGTTATTTTATTTCAGGTTTTTGAGGATTCGTACGCCTTTTCACCGAGTGGTAGTTATTACGCACCAAAGTTTGGAGATTATGAAAGCTATCTGACTTACATCAGAAGTTTACCACTGACACCACATCCGGAGGTATGGACTTTCGCTTAAAAGTATTGCAGTGCGATTAATAATTCACCATACCTTTTGCTTGTTTCATGGGGAATTTATAATTATGAATTCTTATACTCAATCGTAATCAACACTTTATTTGGAAACAGGTGTTTGGGCTTCATGAAAACGCTGACATTTCTAAAGACCAACAGGAGACACAGCAACTGTTTGACGGTGTTCTGCTCACCCTTCCACGACAGGTAGACTTATTTATTCCCTTTGTGACAGAACTTTAATTCACGTGCCGGCTTTCGTAATAGAAGTACAAGTGTTTCCAAATTAATTTTTATTTATATTGGATTACAAAATTCGCCGGAGTATTCCATTTAGTTTATCGTTTACGTGTTACATTTGTACATCGTTTTATGCACGAATCGCAGGATAGCTTTGGTATTTGCGGTAGCACGGTGGATGCTTACTTAATCAGCGATTGATAATGGTCAATTTAACTTTTTTGTTAGAAAGCTTGTGGCATCGAATGTAATAGATTCTATATTTTCTGCATATTCTGTTGTATAGGACCAGGTACAGTAGTGTGAAACATTAACTGAGCAAATTTAAGCACGGCGTTTGACTTTGATTCCACTGTAGGAAAATTGGCTTTCTATTTTTTCGGTTTCAGATATATCAGATTTTCTTCATGTACAGTCTTTTTTTTTGACTGGATTGAACTTTTGAAAGTGACAGATTTCGTTTATGAAAAATGTAACTGATGTATTATGATTTGTAGTCACAATCGATGTTTAAGCTAATTGGCATTTACGACTTGCAATAACACATTTCATTTTTTTTCTATTATTCCATTTGATCTTTTCATATTCTATAATTTTTCTCTTCATATAAGTTTTTAAACGTTTTGTAGTGAGAGTATGACCACATTTGGGCAACTTATACATTATCTCTCAAATTTGTTTATGTCGGTATTATTATGATAATTAGATGTCACTCCTATCTAATATGTCCTTTATTCGACAACTCATTTGCATTCGAGAAAAGTTAAAATTATTGACATGTTTTAACTTTCAACAGATTAAAACCAAGGTTTCTGTCAATCCTAAACTAACAAAATTCATTAAAAAGTCCAAGGTGAGAACGAGATCATCTCGGTATGCACTCAGCTCCTACTTCTGCCAATTTGCACCGCTCAAATGCATGATTGAGCAATGCAAAAAGAACCCTTGTTTATGAATATATACATACATGTAATAAACAAATGCCTTTGCAGGTACATCAATTACAAGATATACATATCGTTGATTGACACTGATACACAACATTCTTTAGATATCCATATTTTCCTTTCCCGCGAATACTTATTTGTATCTATTTGGCAACACACTCTTTAAGAATACCTACTCCCATTTCACAAGCTTATACAATTTAGCTTTTTAAATGTCCGTGTTGTCAACGTACCGTTCATGGTTTGTTTTTGTTTGAATTATGATGGAGAGAAGAAAACAAAAAACATCAATGATAGGACCCCATTATCATATTCCTTAACAGTTTGCGTCTTTCTCGACATACCAGTATGTCAATCTTGAATGAGTGAAATAATTGTTTTGGGGTGACCTTTTACATTTTCTAGCTGTGCTGCCTTAGTTGACTTCGACATTTTTATAACCCCATAATGTGTAGTGTGATTAATATTTTTAAAATATTTTCGAAATTGAAGACGATGAATACCGGTAAACATGTATCTCACCTACCATATAATTAAGTTTTAATATTTTGATCAACCTTTCAGTATTTTATTCCAATAATCTACGATTTCCCTTATGACAATAGACTGGTAACCTTTTAAATTTGAATGTCTACTCTTCTGTTGCATGACTGACTATTTTGATGGGAACAGGAGGTATAACGAGTGCTCTAGCATTACGTCACAATTCTGGAGCTCACGACTGTTCAGTTTGATCACCATGAAATATTTGCAAAATCGATGATGATGTGTTTTTGCGGTTAATTTTACGAAAGAATCTACCTAAAATTCATGCATTTTCGAGAGTTTGATTACCAAACTGTATATTGTGTATATCTTCAAACCCATTTTAGGTTTATAACTATGAAATAATTTTTTGGATCCATTGAACTTTGTCTATATCGTTTTGTATTTTTGTATGTGTTGTCCAAATAGGGAGAATGCATTATTGAATTAATTATCCGATACTTTGCACAACTCCACACTCCAGTGCATGATCCCTTGTGCATACACCTTGTCGCAATGATTGTGTAAATTGCTAAAATCACTTTAATCGTTGCTTTGTTGTAGGATGGCATGATTAAGATTTTTTTTTTTTTTTTTGGTTACAATTTGGTAGAAAATAATATTATGTCTTTGCCCGTGTAACTCGTAAGTTTATAAAAGCACTCAAATTCTTTTATGAATTTTCAGACTTCTGGGGGAGGAAAGTCCTCACAGGAGATTATCGAGGATCTTGCTTCAGACATCCTTTCAAAGATTCCGCCAGACTTTAACTTAGAGGAGGTGCAGGTGTGTGAAATTATACTTAAGTAAAATCATAGAAGTTGCAATTAAAATATTGATGAAACGTGTTGAACTCCACATTTCTAAAGGAATTAATTTATGGCATGATATTTCTTAGAACAAATTCCCGGTGAGATATGAGGAGTCGATGAACACCGTACTCGCCCAGGAACTGATCAGATTTAACCGTTTGACCAGTGTGATCCGCTCGAGTTTGTTAGACATGCAAAAAGCTATAAAAGGACTGGTTGTCATGTCTGCAGAGTTAGAGGATGTGTTTGACAGCATGATGGTCGGAAAAGTAAGTTTTACGCGTGTAACTTTAGATTGAATAAGGTAGTAATTGAATAAACTAAATTAATGATCGTGCGTGTATTTGTTAATGATTATACAATGTAAAAACGTTCAGGTGCCAGCCATGTGGGCAGCTAAGTCTTATCCTTCCCTCAAACCACTTGGAAGTTACGTCGCAGACTTGATTGCCAGGCTTCAATTTTTCAAGGTGAGTACCGGGTAGTTTGATGAATATAACGTTAGGAGTTGTGCCTTTTGTCTCACGAGTTGGATTGTTTTCGTGTAGGAATGGATATACAGCGGGGCACCTACCGTGTTTTGGATATCTGGTTTCTACTTTACCCAGTCTTTCCTGACTGGTGTAACCCAGAACTTTGCTCGTAAATACAAGATTCCAATTGACCATCTGGGTTTCCAATTTGAAATGTTGAGCTCAGACAACAATATGAGCAAGAAACCAGTAAGTTCCGTGGAATCGTTGTTCTTTTTTTCTCTCTGATAATTTACAGAGGGAGTTCTTGCATTAACTTGAATTTGTATTAACAGGATAACGGTGCATACGTACGTGGACTATTCATGGAGGGCGCAAGATGGTGTCGTAAAACTAAACTGATCACAGAGTCAAACCTGAAGATTCTGTATGACGCGCTGCCAATTGTATCCTTTTAAACTTTTTGAATTTGTTTAATGCCTCTTATTTCAGTTGTGATGCAAATTCAAACATTTTTTTACGGTTGTGCTAACCTTAACCGCTCACAGATATGGCTGAAACCGGGAGAGGTCTCGAAATTTGTCGCTGAGGACACATACACATGCCCAGGTGAGAACTGCGTCTGATCTAAGCAGCCCAGTATATTGTTTAAAACATTTGATACAATTGAGTACCTAATGAGGATAACATTCATTTCAGTGTATAAAACTAGCGCCAGAAGGGGTACCCTGTCCACTACCGGACATTCCACAAACTACGTACTCAGTATTGAGCTTCCAATTGATAAACCTTACAATTACTGGATTAATAGAGGAGTCGCCCTTTTGTGCCAGCTTGATGACTAGACACTTTCTACTATGTAATACGTGTATGAGAATACATATACATAAAATATGTCTTATTGTTTTGCATCTGTATACATACATTGTACAAGTTTGTACCGGTATTTGTTTGTATATCTCGTACGTGATTACTGGTGTATTAATCGTCATCTGTCGCTACTAGTCCCAAAAATCTGTAGTTTCCGATATGTGGTATCCATCCGTCCATGGTATTGTTATGATTGATACAAAGGTCTATTTTATTACTATGTGTGATATTATCATATATAGATGTAGATGAACGCTAGTTATACCTTAGTATGAATCGGTGCTATTTAATCGTTGCTGTAAATAATCAAATGCACCAAATTATGTATAATAGTCTTTTATAATTAGAATGTAATTGTATTGAGATAAATGATAATCAATCATGTGAAGTTAAGGTGATTATCACGTTTATTTAGTTAAAGATTAATGCACCTATACAATTATTCTTTATATTTGTACATGATAGGTAATCTAGTCCGTATCAACAACATTATTGTTCCGTACGGACATACAATTTTGTACATTCCACATGTACATTGTACATGTACATATACGGCTTAAACATGACATGTGAAAGTTTTCTGTGATAAACCGGCATTATATATAATAAATACATCGTATTTACACATACAGTCAATCTGAAGTTGTATTAATCTGACCCTTAACATGGATAGCATACTCAATATATAAGTTATAATTAAGTTGGATCAAGATTGGTCCTTAGCTTGCCGCTCGTACATCTCTTTCAACATATTTAGACTTTCGCCATAACGCGCTTCGTTTTTCCTCCCGGCCTCTTTCCATCTGAAAATGACACATTGTAAATGTCAGAACTTAAAGAATACTGTGTACATATATATCAGCGCTCTGATTACTGTCACATCATAAGTGATTGTAGGATTGTTCAGCATAGGAGTCAGTATGTTATAAAATGTAGAAAGGATGTGCGATCCATCATGGAACTACTATTAGCGCTAAACTGTTTGGTTGAATAGGGATGGGATGCATGTATTCGTGTATTGAAATGACCAACACGTTTAAGACATATTGAAGTATAAATGACTCACTTCGTTCTGACTTCTTTCCACCTGACCATGTGGTTCAGAAGTAATTGTTCGGCTGCCGGTGTGCTTCGTGGGTCCTGGGCGAAGATGTAAACTTCAGTCAAAACAAGTAATGTATATACATTGTATTAATACATGGCTCTTAGTTACCGGTATTACAACTGACCAACTTACAGCGTGTATATTTAGAGTTTCGTCTGGCTGAGGAACAGGTGATGGAACCCTAAGGTCAGTCTTAGATCTATCCTCCACTTTCATGACAATAGGCCTCGGAAGATTATAAATATCTGGGTTATCCTCATCCTGTAAAAATCAGTGGCATTAATGGATACTAACCACATAATCAAAAGTCTAGTAGGGACTGATCCGATGAACGTTTTTTTAAAAACAAAATTATCAAACGCGGACCTCATCCTCAAAACTGGTGTCTGGATCTGGAGTAGGTGATCTTTCCCTAGGACCAAGATTTCTGTTATGGGGTTGATTTCTCATCCAAGCTCGACATATTGGATACAGTGTTGAACTTTCATTAAATTGAGCAAGATCAACACTTCGGTCAAATAGTTTCATCACATATGTATCTGTATAGATAGATTAGAAAAATGCAATAACATTTTCATAAATGGAATATAATTTTAATTTGGCGGCAAAGACCTAATTTTCATATCTAATTAACAAACGACCAACATTAAATCCTTACGATGATATTGGCCTGTTTCAAAATCATCATCATCCCTCCCTCTTTTTCTTTTTCTTGATTTAATGGCTGATGCAGTCTTTTTGGTAGGAGTATTAGAAAGTGATGTATCCCTAAAAAAATGTATGTTATCTTTAAATGCAAAATATGCACAAATGTAGACAAATTCCATGGATGTTAGGGAACTCAAACCCGTAGGATCAGCCTAACTGCTATTTTACAAACATAACTCACATATACTCTTCTGGCTCCTGTTTTATTTCTGCCGTTGGACTTAAAAAGCAAAAAAGAAGCTAATGGAGAACCTGTTTATGATATGCTGTAATTCGAGTGTCCCATTAACTACATCTTTCATTCCTACCTGTCTTCTTTCTTTTCGACAAGTGTCTGAAGTAAGCCGTCCAATTTACTTCTTGCCGAGTGAACTTCTGGAGTACCTCCCCCATCTGAAATTAAGTCAACAATATGGTGGGAATCTGGCAAAATACACTACTGTAGATATCCTCTATAAGGCGGTCAGCGGGGGACAAGCCTAAAAAACCGCCTTATAGAGGGTACCATGTATTCTATATGGGCCCGTGTTATAGAGATCAACAGAAACACGAATCGGGGGACACGCTAGACCCGCGTTATAGCGAATACCGCCTTATAGAGGGGCGCCTTATAGAGGATATCTACAGTATTTACAATGTAATGACTACATCTTGCTGAATTAAGAATATTCCTTGAAATTTATGTTTATATAAGGTAGTGACTAGATCCACAGACACGAGTTTTTCACACGTTTTCGGCCTATAGCTGAAGCGCCGAGTTTTTCACGGGAACATGCGAACGAATCACAGTAAAGCAGTCACTGACTTGAGTGATTCACAACATTATAATACATTTATGCGATCAAAGAGATGTTACCGACTTTCCGTCAGTTCACAGTTATGATGAGTAACTGCTAATTCAATGCTCAGCGATCATCTCAAAGAATGTTTATTTAAAGGATTAAAATGTGCGAGAAAGTTTGAGATGATCAGAGATTGAGCAAAAATGCAATTAAATTCATGATTAAGTATATATTCTTGGAATCGGGTTCCGAGAATTCAGTTCTAATTTGAGCTTAGACATGGACACCTCGTCCAATCTTCCTACTCTGGACGGACCTTTCTCTTCAGCTATAAGCCGAAAATGTGTGAAAAACTCGTGTCTGTGGATATAGCCTCTGCCTTTATATAAACCCCAATTAAAACGTTAAGAAATGGCCTGCCCCGGGTATTATAGAGGCAAATGCTGGCAAGGGGGCGGTACGAGCAGGAATACACAGAGGACGTCGCAGTGTAAAAGCCCCAGCCCGTCCAGAATCAGGAGATTCATTTAAGTGAAAAGCCGAATACACAAAAAACATGGTTAAATACTGGCTTCTTTCACTCACTTTTGACTTTTGACTTTGATGACTTGGACATCGTTCCTTTTTTTCACTCAGAATAGGGAGTACAATTTATTTAAATCAATGCAATTTAATCGACCAAAGATTTCGAAATACAGGATATCATATATCTCGAAAATTCCTTCGACAAAATCACTCTTCTACTTTTGAAGAGAACGCCATTTTGGGAGTGTAACATTGAAATGTAAATATAGAATTAAAATGACCACAAAAATTATAAAACGTATGGAATGTGTGAAATTTTCTTTGCATATGTAATCAAGTGAATTAAAATTTTATATTATTGTTGTATATAGAAGAAAATGACAAAACGTTGATGAGGAGACACTCTCTTATTGCTTTTCTATACCGAGGCAGGAAGCGGAAGATTACGTTCTCAATATTTTGCTAAGAGAGATTCAATAATCATAACAAACATGGCGGCGTGCGAGGAGGAAGAGTAAGATGGTGTTTTTTTTTACTATTTCATGCTTTTATATGGAGTGTTATAGTAGTTTAAATTAGTTTAATTGAAGACGACAGAGTGGACGTTCGCTTTGGCATAGTCTCTCCTCCAGCTAAGTATTCTGTACCCTATGAAAACAGATTTATTGAACAGCTACAACCCATAGATAGCATAGCTGTCCAACTGGTTATTAGTCATGTTGAAAATTGTCTCCTGACAGCGTTGTATGACTAAATTCAGACCAACAGATTTTTAAATTAAGCCCATCAATGCTCGTCTTACGAGGACTAAAATATAGGCAGGGGCTAAAAGGAAGGATCCATCCGTTTAGAACCGGTTTATGACAGGTTCGTCGGTCAAGCGCCCTTTGATGTCACTCCTGTGTCCAGGACTTTATCCGCTCTGGCTTTCACGCCGAATTTGACGTAAATGTTTCATAATGTTGATGTTACAGAAATCATTCCATTTCTACCATAATTTTATGGATAATTTTATACTGCCTAAAGATGTTCGTTGAGGCTTTTTGGTAGAATCCAAAAACTGTGGTTACTCTCCACTTTGGTCGCCCCTCGTCATTTGTTTAAGGTGCCACTTCAATTCAATTTAAATTTAATAATATGTTTATTCACCTTTTCCACATATCCTCGTGACAGAAGAGACTACTGCTTGAGGTTGGATGGAGGAGAAGGGGTTGGGGTCTATAGAGCAGATGACGGGTCCAACTATTTTGGGCTGATGTGGGATCCAAGTTGATGGTTATAATATATCTTCACTCCACAGAATGTACCTTCTATGAGTTCCGGATAGATGGAACTGATTATTCCCAAATTTATGGGGAATTCTTCTCCGTTTTAATGATACATCTCCTCACGTTGAATGCGAGAAAGCCTGCGTTCAAGCAACCGGAACGACATCAAAGGGCGCTCAGCCGACAATCTCACATTCAGTGTCCTTCCGTTTAGCCTCAGCCTTAAATATGTCGCATTTTCCTTTATTTTCTGACTGCATTTGATGCCCTCTCTGTAGCCACCTGTGGTGAACCTCATGTTTCATTGTTTTTGTAGGAAAAAGGTACATAAGACAACGTTATACGTTGCGGTAAAAAATACCCAGTGGCCAATTGTTTATACCCATGAGTACAATATCGGATTCTGTGGTCTAGAGAAGTTACACCCATTCGATGCCGGGAAATGGGGTAGAGTGTTTGAGTTTCTGCAAGGTAATTTCATTTTGATCACTGTAACAGCAACGCTCAATATGATACGATTCAGATTTATATTGCCTTATATACGTCAATTTAACCAGTTGAAAACAATTAGCTAATCTATATTTTAGATGCAGGATTATTGAGAGACGATACAATTGTACATCCAAATGAAGCTCAACCAAATGATCTAATGGTTGTTCATTCAAAACGGTATATCGACAGCTTAAAGGTACACAAATGAATTTTCATTCGTTTAAATCCATATTAGGACAGCTGCTTAAAAATAATTAATAGTTTCATTAACTATAGTACAATAAGTGGCACTATAGTCGTTCCATTGTCAATCAAACAATAAGCATTGCTAAATTGTATCTAATGAGCATTCGTTTAAAGTTAGCATTTTCTACGACAATGGTATAATGTCCAAACGCTTTTTTGAGGCTATATTTAATGACCATATTTAACCGGTATTACATGATTTACATAATAGGACTATCTAATCAATGAGGCGTGCGAAAGCAAACAGTTTAGTTTCATAAAGATGTGAAAACCCACCAAAATCATTTACCACTAAACCTTTACACCACTTACACTATATTACACTCTTTTTTTTGAGTTCATACTAAATAGACAGATCTTTGATTTCAAAGCTTGCAGACTTTATTGAAGGAATAAATGAGGTATATTGTTATCACTCAATCAAACTTTACAGTTACATATATAACAGTAATAGTACTACATGTATTTTATAAGTATCATTGCGTTCAATTAGTTTCGTTATTCCACCGTACATGTAACTGCATGGTTAGTTAGTATTCAAATACATTTCACTTGAATGTAATAAAGGCAGAGTTTTGGTGTAAAAGATATGTTGCATGATAGGATTTGTCTTTTTCTGTGACCTGTACACGTATGGCTAGTTAGCAGAATGTTGAACACATAGTCATGGATTTTGTTCGTGAATGTATTATGTGTATCATGAGAAAACATATATAGTATCTCATTTAATTACGTACATGTAATAGCCGATATAAGCAAAGTTGAAATGCTTGCTCTCAGGTAATATGCAATGCAAATTGCCCACGTGTTTTATTTTCAGTTATTCCTATGTATTCACAGGTTTAACTCGATAAGGTATAGTGTTACCTTATTGAACACGTACATTTATTTCACCTACAAGTATATAGGTATTTGCACTAGTTGTCCAGCATGGATCTTTGTGTTTTGGTCATTGTAGCATTGCGTTTATATGTCGATGTGTGTATATTTTAAATTGTGCAGAAACACGGACTTGTATTATTGCTATGCACGGTCGTATACACATGTACATGACATTGTTATCGATTATTGCATCTACTAATTAACGCATATGATGAGATCAACACCTGCTGCATGGTTACATGCCGGTGCTTGCCAAGTATATCCCATACGATAGTATGGATGTACATTGAATTACATGTAAAAACCTACTACATGGTGAAATTTACGTGCATATTCTTATAAATGTGTATATATACGATTGTAGAGAATGTTGTGCTCCGTCTGATCCAATTTACTCATCCATTTTTATTTGGTACATAATTTGTTTTATTATGCTCGGTTAATATTGTGCACAATTGGTTCATATTCGATGTTCAGATTAGTTCTATATTAAATAGAGTAGTTAAAAAGGCGCTGATAATCAGTCCTTCATTTGTGTACTTTCATCGATACACCCTTCTATAGATAGATCTTGATGAAAACAATTAGTGAGGAGAAATGTAGAAGGTTTCTTTCCGTTAAGGGGCATACGCCCGTATACCCAGCATCTCAGTTTAAATGTCCTGCTGCATACTATGATTTCTGGTGGCATTCAGTTTTTAGCCTTTGTATTTATACATCCGTCTTAGTGTTCACTCTTATTTCTTTGAGAGTATATTCCTCGCGCAAATATCTAGTCAGAACCGGAAATATTTAAGTAGTGGTCTGTCGTTATTCGCATTCAATTAATGAATTAATTTCTCCATCACTTGTACGGTATTATTGTGATCACAAAACGGCTACTAGATTTCTTTAGTGATTTACATGTTATGATTACACTCTCACACTTGATGGTAATACATGTACGTTATTCGCATGATATGTCCGTTTGGGGACTAAATCTTCTGGAATGACCCGGTAAAGTTTGAAAGAGTGATAACTTAATTTAATATGCTTGTACGTGATGTTGATGATTTTCTTTCTTACAGTGGAGTGCAAACGTTGCTGCTATAACGGAAGTGCCACCTGTAGCGCTGCTCCCCAATTTCATTGTACAAAGGAAAGTGTTAAAACCTTTTCGTTATCACACTGGAGGAACAATATTGGTAACCGTCCCTTACAATGCTTTGCCATTTAGCGATTGTATCTGAAGTCAGAAATTCATGAATGTGCTGATCACAGATACTTTTTATATGTTTTGGAGCTATTTCGTCTTATTTACAAACACAAAGTACGAGTTTGTCCTATTTTAGGCAGCTAAATTAGCATTGGAAAGAGGATGGGCTATAAATATCGGTGGGGGGTTTCACCACTGCTCGGGCGACAAAGGAGGAGGCTTTTGCGCATATGCTGACATCACATTAGCCATACGATTCCTATTCGATAGATTCGATGTGAAAAAAGCAATGATTATTGATTTAGATGCTCATCAGGTAAGAGATATTATTAGCGTTCACCCCTTTCAGTATTTCCAGCGAACTTTCGAGCTAAATGTAGAGTTTAACTAAATATGCGTTTTTGTGAATATGGATGCATAATCGTTTGTCTTTTTTATTATGTGAATTGTCAAATACAAAAAATGTACTTATATCATTCTGATAGTAAGGTACAGCTGTTGGCTGAACCATTACTACATGTTCCATTATAAACGTTATACGGTGGAATTATTTGGCTTGATTGGTTTCAGGGTAATGGCCATGAGCGGGATTTTATGGATAATCAAGATGTGTATATATTAGACATATATAACAGAGGAATCTACCCACACGATGGCTTTGCCAAACGTAATTATTTTACACTGTATACATAAATTTGTGTCGTAGCTTATTCTTCTATTTCATATATGTTAAAGCCACTATAGTATTTACAAGTAGAATGTGTTTTTTATGAATAGGTGCGATAAAAAGAAAAGTCGAGTTAGGATTCTACACCGAAGATAATGAATACCTAGATCTTGTCAGAAAGTAAGTTTTGATGGCGCGTATCTCCTAGCATGAGAGACACGAATGCTAATATCTAAACTTATTAGAAAACTCCTCTGTATATTTCAGACATGTAGAAGGTGCGCTCAACGAATTCACACCTGACATTGTTGTATATAATGCCGGTACAGATATCCTCGAAGGAGATCCTCTTGGCTGCTTATCTATATCTCCCCAGGTAAACATAAGTCAATCTTTTATATGGCTCTAGTGTTAACCTATCGGATACCTGTGCTGTCTAGTCATATGATCACTCTTCTCAGTCTCTACATGTTTATACAGTAGATATCCTCTATAAGGCGCCCCTCTAAAAGGCGGTATTCGCTATAAGGCGGGTCTAGCGTGTCCCCCGATTCGTGTTTATGGTGTTCTCTATAACGCGGGTCCATATAAAATACATGGTATCCTCTATAAGGCGGTTTTTTAGGCTTGTCCCCCGCTGACCGCCTTATAGAGGATATACAGTATTGATACAACAAATATGTTATTGTAGGGAATCGTCGAGCGAGACCAGATTGTATTTCAGAAGGCTCGCACGCGTGGTATTCCTGTGATGATGGTGACGAGCGGCGGGTACCAAAAAACTACGGCCAGAATCATCGCTGATTCCGTACTGAATCTCCGTGCCTTGAGCCTTATCACATGCGATGACGCTGAGAACTGTCCGCCCCCTCCAGGTAAAAGCCAAAGCCATTTTCGTCAACGTGTATGCCGCTAGTTAAGTGTATAGTGTTGTTTAATTGGTGTAGTATCGGATAAACAGGTGCATGTACCGGTACATGTACATGAAAGATATGTTGTATGTCTTTCAATTGGATTTTTATTACACTATTGAGTCCTTATGTGTACTTCTGTTTTATTTGATTATTCATATATTATTTTGCCAATTCGTTTTTGTTGTACATTACAATTCACCTATCGATTTACAACATGATTATTTCAGTGGAACGTTATAAAGGCACTGTTAAAAAGAAGTGAGACAGGCTATGGTTCTGTTAGTTGTTGTGAGTCTAGTTGTTACCCCTTTCCATTTTTATTTCACTGCATTTTGTCTAGAACACATACGAACACATACCAAAAAAATTGTATTATTTTTAGACGACGTATATCATTGGTTACACATTTCCGGTAATTGCCCTGGCAATTTCAACATGCTTAATAAGTACATGTACGAATAATTTTAGCATATTTTCATGTAAAATTCTCCTTTTTGCCTTATGTAGACAATGGACAAAATATTCGAAGTACCACGTGCCCAATTGAATGCGTACATACTTGTATGTCATAATTGTATTTACTTGTTTTAGAACCTGTCCAGACGTCGATTCCTCGTAGTGCTAGTGATACAGGAATATGGGCCCGGTTTAGACGTAACGTCAATTGTATGAACATGTCTCGCTCGAGAACAGTCGAAGGTGGATTAGATAAAATATCTGAAACCGAGAAGCGGCTATCTGAGCTGGACTTAGCACATCTAGGAACAGCGAGTAGCAAGGAATGTCCATCTAATCGCCGGCAGAGCAATATTTCTAATGTTAGTAAACCAAACGACGAAGGAGGTAGATCTTACATTATGAATACAGAAAGTGGTCAGTGTAAAACACCTACTGTTAATCGTGCCAGGGATGAAAAGACTGAGAATTGCGCTTCGGCGGCATCTACATCTCCAGTTCCACGTAATCCTTCATTTGAGATAGATGAGACTTAAAAGCACGTTTTTTTAAATGATCACAAGTCTTACTCTTACACTCGCCAAACACTTAAATGTCCCATGGTGTACCTATCTAAGGAGGATGAATATTACTTGAGTCAATGTGCCAATATAATTCAAATTTATTGTTTAAATCCTCTTTACATAGAATAACTTATCTCGTTCAGTCAGCGAGGTGAATGGTTAGAGCCTATTGGAGATTGTTAGCTGAATGTTGTTCAGTTAATTATTTTAGCTGTAATTGGAACTGTTTGAATTACATTCCCTACCGGTATACCAATGGCGTATAGTGCTGTATAGCCCGATTTATATACACTAGCTGTCGTTACCCGCGCTGCGGGTATTGCTAGCAACTATTACAAATAGTGCTCTCTCCCTCTCTCCCTCTCCGCCTCTCTCCGTCTCCTCCTCTCCGCCTCTCTCCGTCTCCCTCTCTCCGCCTCTCTCCGCCTCTCTCCGCCTCTCTCCGTCTCCCCCTCTCCTCTCCCTCTCTCTCCCTCGCCCCCATCTGCGCCTCTCCTCCTCTTCCCCTCTCCTCCTCTCCTCCTCTCCACTACACAAACGAACATGTGTGACCCAGCTGCTCGGCATGTGTGACCCAGTTTCGTATGTTCGTCAAATGTCACTTTTTGACACTTTGTCAAAGCTTTAAATATGCCGACTATGTACAATTCGGCAAATAAACAGATTCTGCCGACTCAGAATCCGCCGTTTCCCCCAGAACTCCCGAAATTGGCCGAACATTTTTTCGCTTAGCAAAATTATGTATAGACTAGCTGTTGTTACCCGCGCTGCGGGTATTGATAGTAACTATTGGAAATACTAACAGGTTTAATTTGGTTTCTTTTTATGACGACACAAATATTGAGGGGAAACATTCTTTAGTTACCCTCTAAAATACCCATTCCCTGAGAGTCCCCCCCCCCCATGCGAACACACCAAGTTACTCTCTGACACACCCATTCCCTTAGAGCTCCCCTCCCCACCAAGCTACACACCAAGTTAGTTTCAGACACATTCATTCCCTGAGAGCTCCCCCTATATCCACAACACCAATTAGTCTGCTGACACAACCGTTCCCTGAG